>KZ061543.1:513638-556570 GCA_002091835.1 Anopheles maculatus | reverse complement strand
TCCCGTCTACAAATCACACTGCCGACCTTAGCGTCTGTTCCGATAAGGTGTGTCAGTGGAAACAATTTATGTGTTTGGCTACTCGCTTTTCACTATCCCAACGGAGAATAAACCTTGCCAAGGAAGGGCTAAGCGATACCCGAACCGTCCGACGTTTCTATACAAATTCGTGCCCCAATCGTGCTAATCTAACTAAAAACCAAATTCCACATTCAAAAGCTCAAAGACAAAACCGAACAATAGCTCACTCAAGACCTTCCTTTCCCCACTGGATAACTGGTAAAGCCAGTGGAGGGTAAAGTTTTTCGCAAATAATGCAAATTACATTCACAAAAGCTTTCACTGTTTTGGAGTTTTCTTTTCGAGCATCGTTTCTATTTGCTATACGCTTTTCATGCTCTAACTACCTTTTGTAGCAAAAATGGAAAGGTACACCAAAACCGACCCGAACGACCAATGGGAAAATACCAAAAACGCTGCACACGTTCGATTATCTGTCAGATCGATGATAGAACATGATATCACGGGACCAATGATCAAGAAAATGGTCTTCGCTGGAGTGAGCGAATGAATGGAAAACGAAGCAGACTAAGCTTATAAAAGAAAATCGGTTCACATAATCCCATGGCACCCACTTATTTTGTCTTGCTGACTAAACTAGCTCAACAATGAAGTTCTAAAGGATATGTTGCAGTATGTTGTACATTGTGACGAGTTGACCAACCTCTGGAGTGGATATTGCTGATATTAAATGAATAACTCTTTGTCTAGAGGTAGAAGAAAATAAGAAACTTTTTGCATTTTTTTTATTGACTATTGAAGAAAAACTTTAACTTCTTCTCACAACGTTAAGAAACATGTAAAAATAAAGAAAAAAAGAGGAAAAAGTGAAAAGAAATGAAGCAAAAAAAGGATGACGCATGTGGGAATTAAACGTATTCAAGATGAAAATGATAGATCACACGCTGCCAAGCTGCAAGAAAGTATGGCACCACCGCTCAATATGCCGTGTACGTGAGAATTTGGCATACAAACATCATAAATAAAAATGAAAAGTAGCACAAACAGTTCACAAAGAAACATAAAACATATACCACGAAAAAAAAAAGAATCTCTTGCAACGACACTTTGACGTTGAAAGAATCTGTTTGATGAAGAAACAAAAGCTATTTTTAAAATTAATCTTTCTAAGCTTAGCACACACGGAGAAAAGAAAAAGTTAAAAATAGCAAAAGCTTAAAGTTGCACCATTCCGGAATTCCGTTCTATAATCTGACAGGCGTTTATGAATGGTGCGTTTATGGTTTTTTTTAAATCATTTTTGTTCAGATTCAATGTGCGTCAAAAGAAATAAAAAGTTGCAAAGCATCCGACACGAAAATGCCGAACGACAAACAAGAACCTTGCTCTCGTTTGCCCGGTCGAATCGAATGGCACAAAAACTCCAAACGCGAACAAAAATTGACATGACAAAAGGCTCAACCGCAAAACCTGTCATGGACGATTTCCAAGGATGACGCGCGGTAGGTTAAGGACTGGCTTTATGTGCTGCGTTTTCCGACCAAAAAAACTGAAAGCTTCGAAAGGCGATTATGATGGTGTGGTGTGAGGACGACGATGATGATGATGATGATGGTTGGCCAACATAAATCGATATGATTCCCTCGCTTCTTCCTGAGGTACACTTTACCCGGTACAAACCAAAAAAAAACAAAAACGCAAAAATGTCCGGACGCCAAACGGGTGTCTACCTGACGCTTTCCGTACTAGAGACCCATTGTTTTTGCCGCGTCAATATCGGGAAAACTGATCGTCTAACGCAGTGTTTTTGGTGTCGATTTGGTGAGTCCTCATCCTCGCCACAACGGTCCCTCAGAAAAAAAAAGAAAAATGCCCCGTCTACATCAAACCTCAATGTGTTGCACAATGTGCCTCCTCTAATGGTGGCAAGCGTTGACAAGGATCCATCGTACCAAGGACGGCTCTCCAACCTTGGGTGCGAGGCGCGGAAAGCGTCGCGAGGAGAAATTAGATGACGAGCTTCGTTGTTGTGAAATATGTGTATCGTCGATTGACGACACCCCTTAGTGGCACCTTTGACTACCGCCCGCGAATACGCGCGTAACAGAGAAAGTGAGAGTGTCACCTTTGCTGGCGTGTAATTGGGTTCGTTAAGGAGTCGTGCGCCAGCTTTATTCCACCGTCCGCCCGAAAGATGGCAGGTCGCTGTTGTTGGTTTGTGGTTTAGATTTGATTAATGGTTGCAACGTCACCGACAAAGCGAGAGCGCTTGTTTCTTCGCCAGAGAGCCTGGACGATATTTCAACTTCAATTTTACTCTACCGCAGTCGGGAAGATAATTTAATGGACGCGGCGGGATGCGATGGTTCAAAAATATTAGAAAGCCTACCCACCAACAACAGCTGTGACCATTTACAATCACAAGCAATCAACTGACGATCAAAAATCGCACCACCAGGAAAGTGCTTCAAAAAGTTGGATGACTTTCCGCGACAAATCCTTCTAACTCCCTCGGAGCACCTTGTATACGGCAGGCGGCAAGCATGCTCAATCATGGCTCACTTCGGCGCGTTGAAACGCGTTTGAATGTTGGTGGGTTTGAGTTATCGATTTTCTCTAATCCTCACCGAGCACGCGACAAATACTGGTCCGTTCTGGGAAAATGGAAACAGTACACGGCACGGAAAGCTCTCATGCTCTCTAATGGGAGTTTGGGATGTATAAATTTGGATGCTTGTTATTTCAATTTCCGAAAGGTACGCTATTAGACGATTGTTTCTCGAGCGCTACTAATTTCTCCGCTTTGCGCACAGCAAAGTTCCAAATATCGGATTATCAATCACTGGTCGGATGACGTTTCTTGCTTGATTAAATTATATCGAAACAAAGAGCTGCCTAACTATGTGCCCGAAAATTAGGCAAATCAAGAGTGCTCTCAACTCCATCAAATTGCGATTTGTGAGGTGTGAAAAGTCGCATAAATTAGTTGGCTTCAAATTAAATGCTCATCAGGCGCGAAATTGATAGGAATGGGAATTGGCGTTTCCACCACAATAATGCTCTCCACTCACTGCCACCTGCAGAGATCCGAGAAATGTCCGGGTCCGAGCGAAAAAGGTGACTAATTTGACAGCGGAATGAATACCTTTTGCTGAAAGTTTTATAACCTCCGTAGACGGCACGACAACGGCAAACACAGATCGACGTCAATAGACGAGGAATGAACCGTCGTATGTCCTTGCGTTCTTTCTTGCTTCTAGACACGTTGAGATGATTTTCCATTTCATCAAAGAATTAAGTAATTAAGCAATCAACCCTTACATCCTTCCTTCTCCGGCTGGTCTATTCATAATATTTCCCTGTACACTAACCTGTCTCAAAGAATGATCTAAAATCCGTTGATTGAGTGTGATGCTCTTGCTATAGCAGCGCGCAGCTAACGATCTGTAACGAAACGCAACGAGAAGAAAGAAAATTGTATTAAAGTCACATTAGCTATGACGGGTACTGTAAGAAAAAAAACAACTCGATTTCTCCAAGGAACCACCGTGAAGTTGCATGTTTAATAGCAGTTGGTTTTTTCTCTTTTCCCTTTCGGGTTTAAATTCTGCCAGACTAAATTTATCGTTCCCGCGAGCATGGAAAATCTACCTCCACCATAAAGCACGATAGTTTTGGATGAAGCTGAAAGCGATATAATTTTTGATTGCCACCCCTGATAAGGAAGCCGAAGAAACCTGACGGACTAGCAAGACTCAACGTAAAACTTCCAGCACGAACACTAGCCTAGTACGACTTGGTGTACTTACGCCCCCTATAATCCATATCCAGATTTTGGCGAAAGTTCTGGGGAAAGTTGCCACTTACGGTTTCTAACCAGTTTAATCCTGATCCTGAGCCATCGGAAAAGGTTGCTAGACATGCAGGATATTTGGTTAGAGGCAAATACGGTAGCAACGCTTTCGATTTACCACGAGCCATTTTCAACTATTCACGTGGAAAAACTTAGTAACGACAAGGGTCTCCCGCTTCTTGCCATGTGTTTTCGCCTGGTCCTAGCCAATGAAGTTTGATTTGGGCCTGAATTATTAAGCAGCACGTTATTAAACCGATACCGTTGCTTGCTTGCTTCCCGGGTACAGGTACATTTCCGAGCTTTTGGAGGTCAAGTTGTCGCATGGTTTCGTATTGGCGCTTTCCAAAGATGTGGGAAGTTTAGTCGATTACCTTCCAAGAAACACCTTCCACCCACAGTACCCGCGCGCGCGCGGTTGTTGGAATTGGAAAGTTTTCTTAGCACAACCATGTGTGCAGGACTGTGCGTCTTGTTTGTTGAAAGAAAAATTGAGAACGCCTCCAGAAGAAAATCGGGTTGCGCGCTTCAGGGCAACCACACAACAAGATCGTGTGCCATTATTTTCGATTAAGCCCGACGTCGTGTGGGTACCACACGACGACTTAATCTATATTTCATGTGCAGAGATGAAGGTGAAGTTGGTTTTCGGTAAATGTGTGTCCCTGCCCATTCCGCCAATGTGGGTTTGTTGCCAGATCTTCGTCCAACACCGTCCCGCAGTGCAATCGATAATTGTTCTGACAGAAGGACCAGCCAAAAGAAGCAGAACTTTAGTTTTGCGTGTTGCTCGATGGTCGAGAAACTCGTAGGCTTCTGTTGGATGTGTGTTTTTGAATCAAAAATTTACCATCCTTTGATAAATTGATGAAGTTTCACTGCGCCAGCTACGATCCGTATTGGTCGGCGTGTGTGTCGCCTGACCGCAAGCATAAGGATTAGATAGGCTCATAATTATGAAAATTAGATTATTTCCTTCCACAGTTATGGAACCAAAGTTACAGACACATATGGCCTGTGTGTTCCACTCGTGCACCAACCACACGACCCGACAGGGCTGCTTATATTTTGGTTTTGGTTGCGAAATCCATTTTATGTCAACACACTTTCTCAACGACACTTGCCAAAGTTTAATTTATCCTACAGCCGCATTAGACCACACACGCGCACACACTATAATTCCAACAAT
This sequence comes from Anopheles maculatus, assembly GCA_002091835.1. Classification (NCBI taxonomy): domain Eukaryota; kingdom Metazoa; phylum Arthropoda; class Insecta; order Diptera; family Culicidae; genus Anopheles; species Anopheles maculatus. The sequence continues at coordinate 551,507 of KZ061543.1, read as the reverse complement.
TTCAGTCCGAATTCGCACTACAAAAAAACCTTTCAACATGGAACGACGACTCTCGCTCCAGTTCTCGACACGTTCCAGCAACGAGACTTCGGTACAAAAAAAGGGACAAACACGTCTGATGTGAGAAAAACGGCCGAAGCCCCCCTCCTGAATATCTCCCCGTGTATACTGCTGCTACTGCAGCCAGGGTTCAATAAACATATGGCATTGCGTGACTGGGGCACGTTTTTGCTTGCCTGACGAAGAAGTATTTTAGGTGCAGCCGTCGCAGGTCGTGGTAGTTAAGTTGTTCGAGACGCGGAGAATGATGTTGAAAGGATGCGAGTGCAGAAACTTGCCTTCCTTTTAGCTATTTTCCTTGAACCGTACCCACACACACACACATACACTCGCATACGTATACGGTGCGGACCTGCGGACCTCAAACAACTCAAACACAGAAATTACTTTCCTTTTAGAACTAGCGCAGAACATCCAAGACACACACCGGAACAGACTGGGGCAAGGAGATCGGTTGGAAAATGAAAAGAAAACCGAGCAGTGCACTGGGCAACAGAACGGGGAAAACTTATTGAAAATTCAAACCACGGAAACGCTTCCAGCAGGTATTTGTATGTAATGCTCCGTTCATGCCCATCGCACCAAGGTAAACTCTCGCACTGGACATTGGGGCGCGCGAGTACTTATCCATTTTCTTTTTCTCTCGCTTTCTTCGCTCCTTGACTACTGCTCTGCTCTGAACAAACTGGCCTTGCCACCCATTTTAGCCCACTAATATTTGGTCAGCTGTTTCCTGCGCGTAGGAGTTTCATTCCCTAACGCACACCGTACCCGATTGCACGCTTTTTTTTTCTTTCCGTCTGTTTTCCCCCTTTTACGGAACCGCAGTCACAGAATTCAATTAAAAAGTTACCATCCCACGTGCCTTACCCTGCCCTGGTTGCCGGAGTTCAAGAGCTTGGTCCTGCAGGAATTCAGGATACGAAATAGGGAGGAAAACTGGGAGACAAAACAGTGCAAAAAGGATATTTATGTAATGGTACAAATTGCTGACCGCTGCCTGATCGTTGTACAAAGGAGGCATCATCAACAACAACAAACGGAGCGCATTCGTGGTGCTGAAAGGTGTGTGTGTGTTGGTGTATGTGTTGCTAATTTATTTTTGTACGCGTTTTTCTTTTCTCGCTACACGTTACCGGAAGTGCGGATAACGATAAACACAGTTGAAGTTTCTTGATAAATAGTAACAAGAAGCTACATTATTGTTGTTTTATCGTCAATTACTGTTTATTAAAAGAAATCAATTTTTAAGTATAAGATCTACATCACAAAATGCCTAGAAGTATGCAATTCACATGGCAAAACTATCCAAAAATGATTTATTTTTAGATTATTTGTATTGAGTGTAGAAAATAATATGTGAGTGAACACATAACAGGTATTTCGCATAACGAGCAAATAGAAATACTGTTCAAATACTCCTTGCAACGAGCTAAATCATACATGACAAGTTACAAAAATGAAAATTTGGTAAAAACAGAATTTGAAGAAGCTGAACACATGGGATACTGATTTTTATATATTCCGAACTGTAATGCGAATTAAGAAGTGGAGCTACCAGTTAATGAACTATGTATACCGAACTAAAACGCTTTTTTCATATAATTAGGTCACCGACTGAAACATGCGACCATTAACGGTGATTTGGTTATTATTGGTATTGGAAGTAATTATTTATTTTAAAATGATTAAACAACAGCTGCTTGCATACGCTGGCAAAGCGCCTGAAGATATGCAAACCCCACAATGTTTTGTTTTTGGTTTTCTTGTTTTAATTTCTGAATACAGCTATAGGAAGCAACGAAAAAAATTGTACATTATTCTCATGAAAAAAACTGTCTTTATGCATGCAAAATACATCGTAAAGCGCCTTAAAATATGCAATTCATATAGCAAAACTCTACATTTTTTTTAACAGTTAGCTTCCTTGTTTTGGTGACATCCGGAAATGCGGATTATGATTAACTGTTGATGCCTCATGATGAACTGCAACAAGATAAATACATTCACAATTATCTTTTTTTATTTTAATATTTCTAAAAAGGAAGAAAAAACAACTCCAACTATACAATCCACAAAGCAATGCGCCTAAATATATGCAAATCACGTAGCAATAAGCTCGAAGTAATCGTAACCTTGTTAAATACGTTCTATTTGGTACGTCTCTTGAGTTTGTCTTGATTATTTTAATGCTCTTCATATTATTTTTGATGTGTTTATATACATCATTTATTCATCGTAAAAACAGACACTTAAATGTTTCCTTAATGAAGAAACTTTCTTTTCTATTTTCACCTTTTTTATTGGTTGAACACTTTTCTATCTTGTTTTTAATTGCAGCCTCACAACCTCGATATTTCAACCTCTCTCGTCGTCCTCACCCTTAAACTCGGTAATTGAGTACATCTAACGGCACTTAACTTTTTGCGGTCGATGCAAATCGACTCTGCATACAGCCACACACACATACACACCCAAAGAGCAAACATTGTCTTTTAATTGAAATTCTTTTCACTTTTTCCACCGGGCTTAACTGTTTGTTGTTTGGCTGTTTGGTGTTCCTCCTCCATTCTTACGATGGTGCATCAAACGTTCATCCTTCCTTTCCGACACATACACACGACACTTGGAAGTTGGAAATTGTGAGCGGAAAAAACGTCAATGACATTTTGCCGGTTTTGAGTGAAAAGTATGCCAAAGCGACTGAGGGTGAAAAAAAAAACAATACGCAATCATCCGATAATGTGTTTTCATCATGTGGCGAACGCAGAGAAACAGGGACACTCCTTAAAAAAAATCTGGAAAAGCGCCTTTCTTCCCTCCGGTGTTAAGAATCAACTCGAAACTCGAAGCTAAAGGTGCTCCTATTTCAACAAGCGCAGGAACAACACACCGTGTGTTTTCATCCACTTAACTGCGCCAAATTGTGCACAGCAATTGGTGGCAGGAAACACAACTTCCCTTGACACGCAGCAGCAGCACCAACAGTGTGTGAGCGTCTGTTTACTCCCTTTTTCCCTTTTTTCGTTGGTGTGTGTGTGCTGTTTTCCCCACATTTTTACATTTTTCTTTTCGGTTATTGTTCGTCGAGTGGAGTAGGAGAGACGGTTGTAAAAACGGGAGAGTCTTGAATATATCACCCAGAACACGAACGCAACATAGCAGCCGCTACAATAACAACCTCCGATTACTATGGCCATGAATGAATAAAAGAGAGCGACCAGCACGGAAAACACGAAAAGAAAACCCACTTGGAATAGGCTCCAAACGTAGCGCGCCTTAGGTTTTAGCCGTGCGTTGTTAAGGGACAGAATTTATTGTGACATCGTGTTGGGCTGGCTGCAGCCTACGGGGCTGCGTATTGCATTCATTTCTGGTTCGAGAAAAAAAGGTGATCTCGCCCCCTGCAAAACCATTTTTCCAACTTCTGTGGAGCAGTAGTGAAGCGGTCGGTCGGTGAAGGGATGATTTTGTAATTTTAGGAGGTGAAAAATACTGCCAAACACAACCATCGGGCGCTGGTAGCTACTGTTTTCTACCGAATAAATCCTACTGCAACACAAACGAAGCCACTTTTCGCGTTGTTGCGTTGTACGAATTGGAGTGTTGCAAAAATAAACAAACGAAAGAGCGGTGGGAAATGAATCCCCGCGTATGGTGAGTGTATTTGTGGGGCGAAAACTCACTCCTGTCCGGCGGGAAGGAAAATTGTAGTCAAATAGTAGCAAAAACAGCTTGTCCTTTTTTCGTGTACTTTGGAACTTTTTCTTTGGCTGTACACTTTTCCATGAATTCAAATTGCGCCCCCCACACACACACACACTTATAAACGCTCTTACAACTAGGCTCGATAGAAAAGCCAGCAAAAGATGAATGTGAAAAATGGTGTTCGGCCGTCAGCGTGTAAGGAATGTATTTGCTGGTACGCAGGCGTTTCGTATGCCACGGCAGTTTATTTGGAAGTAATACCGTGGAAAACCCCTGCACGTTTCGTCGGAGGCAACACAAAATGGATCCGGGGAGCATATTATGAGCATCATTCCCACATTCCGCAACAGCAACACCCAAAACAAACCTAAAAAAGAAGGGAAAAGAAAAGATCAATAAAGTGGAAAATAAACCGTCGGATAAAAATAACACCTTCACAAAGCGGGAAGCTCACCATTTCCTGCCACCGGAGAATGTGTGTGTGTGTGTGTGTGGTTCCGTGGCAAACACGACACGACAGCTACGAAGAACAAAAAAGGTGACATTGGGTAGAATATAATTCTCAAACATCGATTTTCCCACCTCGGATCGGGGGGATGAGCGCGTAGCCGTGAGTCTTGCAAGATGAAAATACTTTTAATGAAATTAAACACTCTTCTCGGGAGCCTCGAGAGTTTAGCTCACTCAATGGAGGATTTGAAATCGATGCACCTGCACGGGCGCGAACCCAGATGATTGAAAAGCGCAGTGGAGCAATTGCTGCAAAACTATTTTCCATTTGTTTGATTGTTCTCGGTTGGTGCTGTGCACACACGCCGGAGGAACAATTTTCGCTACAATAAATCACAGGGATGCAACTGAAAGGTGAAGCTCTAAGCTTCAATCGGCAATTACGATAATTAAAAAGCTCGTTCCGGGGATTATTCGGAAGTTCGGAAGCAGCTTTTGTTACAAACTATAATAACAACCAGCTTTTCCTGGAACAAAACGTGTAGAGCGACACGTCTGGTGAGATTAATAAATTATGTTGGTCGCAGATATACTTCAGAAGAACGAGCTCATCAATAATAAGCGCTTTTCTGGATGGGATGTTCAATACGAAATGAAACCGAGCTGGCCCACACGCAGACTTGTGTCAAAAGAATCCTCAAGCGTTATCCAGAATAGCTGAACAGCTTGTTTGGCTTTGGATTTCTTTTTTATGTCCACTTTGCTGTAGCTTCAAATGAGGACACAGAGACTCGGATGATATATGAAATCGTGCATTCCTTCACGGCACTCTGGGTTGGAGTTGGCTAAGGACGCTTCAATGCAAGCAACAAAAAAAAGGACGTTTCCCCATAACAGAATGAACGATGTTTGAAAGCACCTCATAACTCGCGAAGTATCGATTGTAATATTATTGGAAAATTCAATAGATAGCAACGCAAAAAAAACCCGAAACTGGAAAACCACGGTTCCTCGCTTCTAGCTACCGCAAATCTCTTCCCATCGTACAGTGTACGAGCCGTTCTACGAAAACCTAACTTCAGCATCGACTGCTTCGGGGCACACACAGGCGACGATGAAGTAGGTTGGCCTGCACGCGCGTGTGACCGTCCGCGGTACGTGACTAAGATAATTTTTCCCAACTTTACTGAGCTCATCCTCCATTGTGCCGCTTCAAACGGCCCCTGGCCATAAAGAAAGCAAACTCCCAACCCCAAGCCTGGAGGGCTTTGAGGTGAAGCCGCCGTGAAGCAGTAGTAGACGAGCGAGAGAGAGTGAGTGAACCGTGTTGGCATCTGGTGACGCTCGGCTACCATCCTCGCTTTCACCACGCGGCGTACATCTCGGGCGTATCCTTTCACTTAAGCCCTTGAAGATATTACGGTTAAAATGGTGTTTCTTTGAAGAAGTATAATACGTGGTTGTCGGGTGCGCTCACTTTCCTTCCACAATCGCCTCAACGCATTCGCAGGACGATATGCGAAAGATGAAACGGACGGATGCAGCCGTGCTTGGCTCATATAACTGCTGCTGCTGCTGCTGCTTCGAGAGCATGTAAATAGCTTTGGGTCTACTTCAAACTTGCAAGCGATACACATGTGTCGGAGTCGCTGGGAAATAAATCAAACAAGTGTGGTAATATGTTGAGCATTGGAAGTGATCTTATTGCTTCATCGAACCGTAGTCGAGAGCATCGAGATTGTTTCATCCAGTGGGGGGAAAAAAGGGTTCGTAACCACTCATGTGTGTAGAAAGGGGCAATTTTTATTAAAAAGACATTTTCCCTTTTTGAAGCAGGAACACATCTTAAGCAACTTTTTCGACTCATTTTTCGGTTTCACAAGAACAATCGAAAACTTCTTCAATTCCTCTGGGGGAAGGAATAAAAAAGGGAAAAAAGAACTCCTATTTGTCATGAAAGTGATCTAAATCTAGGCGTTGGATGTGTGAAATTTCATACTTTGAGTAGCAAACTACACGCCTAAATTTATGCAAAATTTAAAACGAAATCAGCTTCTGGATTATGCCATTCCACAATATTACTATCTTTCATGTTAGACATGATTTCCGTTTTAATTACTTCCCCTATAGTTCCTCACCAACAGTGAAATGTTTGATAAACTAGAATCAGACCAAAATGGAAGCTTCCACATGTAATGTAGAGCATGTGCCGATCATGAAACAAAAAGTCCTTCAAATGTTGGAAATGTTTTGTTCTAAGAAAAAAATTAAGTTGATATTTTGTTGCCTAACTTTAGGCGTTTTTTACGATATGAAATGCCGAAATATACTTAGATTTTGCTTTATTAACATGGAATTCTTATCGCATGTTCTCGTCCAAAAAACCGTTTTTTGGTAATCCCGAATCGACGAAATAGGAAAGTTTTAACGATTAGCAAATAGTACATCTGGGAAACTATTTTAATACATTTGCTCGAACACTGAAGAACAAATTGGCAGCTTTGTTCTAAGAAATGCATTAAATCGATATTTTGCCATGCGAGTGGGCATAACTTTAGGCGTGTATATTTTGCATACCAAACCTTGAATTTTTAATATTCATCTTCTGTATGCAATACGCGTCACAAAACGCCAAAATGTATGCAAATTTCGTAGCAAAATTGCCTTTATTAGCATGACATGCCACAAATACTATGTTTCATGCTAGAAATGATTCCCAATTCGATTATTTGCCTCCTATCGGTGCACGGTATGGCTAGCTCCAGAAAATAGTTTTTCGTAAATAGTGAATAGCGCACATCGCACCCAAACGATTGCACCCCTTCATGGTACATACCGTTTTCCAATATCGTACACCATCTCCTACCGAACAGCTGCAATGAAAATTGTCACTACCGATGTCAACAATCAGCAAAACATAGTTCCGCGTCTTCACCAAATTCACCACTCAATTCCCGCATACGCGCCGGTGAAAAGTCAAATTGTCGATTGAATGAAAATTTGTTCAATACACTTGTTCCAGTAGCCACACCAATAACAGAGAAAACGTACGAATACGAATTTCATCCCCATACTCCGCACCGCAAGGAATTAGCCGAAGCACGGTGTCCTCGTCGCGACAAAACGCGTAAACGCCACACGTACCGTACGTGTTCGAATATAAATTTAAATTGCAACGCGCTCGGAAGCTACGAGGAAATTTCTATTCAATGCAAAGCAGTGCCTTCCCTACATTCTCTCGCTGTGTATCTGGGGTTGCCGATTACATGCCGATTTGGTTGTGAAAAGTGTCAGCCTTGAATTAGATCGGATTGCTATCAGCGGAGAGAGAGGGAGTTGTTCCCCATCGCCACAGGAAAAACATCGAACGGAAGTGCCGCAAGCCGTTTACACCATTTGGAACGTGATGGGAAAAGACAGATTGTTCAAACACACGCTTGCAAAACGGAATCGTGTGTGTGTGTGTGGGTTCTCTTTCTCTGCTTTTCCGAATTTTCCACCATTAATTGCATTCAATGGTCAGCGGGGAACACACACACCACAGCCTACAACAAGGCGAACATCAATGTTTAGACAACTGCCCACAATTCCATGGAGGCTCTTCGTCCACAACAAACATACCACAACCCCACACACACACGCACATTCACAAGGTGCCCTCGAAACTGGGGACATATTTTTGTCCTTTCCCTCGGCATGGCAGCCACCGGGTCGGGCTCTGTTGGGAGAATGCGTGCGATTGAATTTATGAATAAATTAGCAAATTCAATTCCACATTTCCGGTCACCATTCCGGGCGGCAGTAGCCACCTCTCTGGTTATCTATCAATGGGGGGGGATTGGTGACGTGTGTGTGTGTGAGTGCTTGTGTCCGAACCGGCATTTGTGAAGGACATAAATTTGCTGACAAGCGCGACAGTAACAACACATAGCTCTTAGTGCTTAGGGAAACAGCCACAATCCTCCACACGGTGCTTATGGCACAGACACAGAGTTCACCGACAAAACTATCTCACGTTGAGTGTCTGTGAGTGCGATTAAGTTCACCGTGGAAAAAGGTATGTGGCTCTTCACAACAACAACAATGGCTACCGGAAACAATTGGAAAAGATATCGGTACCCTCTAACATTTATTTCAGGAAGGGTCAATTCTGCAAACAACAACACACCGTATCAAACGAACAGTTCGATTGCACGGCAGGACATGCGCCCGGCTTGTCTGGGTGAGTATTGCAGGGTTTTACGCCGCATTTTTGTCCCAATGTCAATAGAATGTATGATTTCTTGAGAGGAATATTGCTGTGGGTATAATTTTTACGTTCTATTTCAATACCGATATGCCAGATAAATGCAATTGGAGTGCGAATACTCCATCAAAAATAATTTGCTGTGTTTAGATACCAACTATCAATTATATTTTGTTAATGATTACACGATGTTCGACACATGCTAGATGCCTTATGGTACTCATATGGCAAGAGAAAAACTTCTCTTCTTCTTCTTCTTCTTCCTTGGCACTTCAACCTAGTGAGGTCTTGACCTGCCTGCTTATTACTAGCTTTCTGTGACTAAGTAGAACCCGTAGCTGGATAGTCAGTCCTGCGTACGAGAAGGACTGTTGCTGTTAAATTGAGACCGACTGGAAATGTAACTAAAATTGATTTTAGTTGACAGAAAAAATTGTTTGATAAATGTAATAGCATAGAAGAAAAAGAATGTCCGACACATCCTTATATTTACAATAACAATAAATCAACATAGAGTTTTACATGAATATTTAATGCTATTTAATGCTAATATTTGATGCTTTACTTTGTATCCATATTTAGGCAGTTTAATTCTTCATCTTGACAGGTATTTACTAGGCTAAAGTTCATTCATTAGTTTTTCTATCGAGAAGGTACCGAGGCGCTCTGCCATACTAATTCTAATCCAGATGCCTCAGCTTAATAAGCCTTTAGCACGCGAAACGCCGTTGTTCGTTATTGCTGACAATTCTAACAAAATTTTACTTTATCTCTTTCGTACATGTTTTTTGATTTGTTAATAATCTCTTATTAATTGCAGCTGGATTTCTGTACACTTGAGACGGTGCGGTGAAAACACTATCATCTATCATTAGTGTGGTTTGGTGACCAACCATTTGACATCGGTGACGCATAAAACCCTGCAAAACGTTGCCGTTCAAAAAACAAGCGACCGGTGAGAGTACGGCGGTGAGCTCAGTGTACACAACAAACAGTTGTTCAATGGTGGTCAGTACAACAAAGCCGCCGGCAGGATGGGGGTTCGTCATTCTTATCTCTTCGGCTTAATTTATTGGACAAATATTAGCCACCGTTTTGCGTGAGGGACAAGAGACGAAGATCCGGGGAATAAGAGACGTCCACATTAGAGATGTCCAACAGCAGTGAGGAGATACTTTACTGTGATCCCGATACGCTACCCAGAGAGGTTCAGATATCTATCTGTCGCGCCATGCAGACAAACACGGCAGGGATTCGATTAAATGCTGCATTCAAATGGGATTACCATCTGTATTAATTGCGGAATAATTTAGCAAAGATGGTGGCACGCGAAAAGCTACCGTTGACAGTAACATATGGTGAAGGTATTAAGAGGGATGTGTGTATGAAAACTGATACTAGGGGTTAGATGATTCCAGGGGGTTTGGTGAAATTTAAAACCTTCGTTCCATAATTAGACGTGTTTCGCTTGTTACTGTGAACAAAGGAAACGCCTCCGTCGCGGTTGCTAATCGGTTCTAAATCAACTGCTGGAAACTGGCAATGAATGAATTTTCGAAGTGTCCTAGGGATGGAGCAAACATTGCATGTCCTAAATTAGGGACAAGAGATCTTGCCCACTCCCCGGATAAATATCGATCAATATTTGATGGCAGAATTCATTCGTCGTCACAGCAAGATTGAATGAATATGAAATCGAATAACTTATATTCCTTTTTGTTCAAGATTTTATGACTTTACAGTAAAACAATGTAGCCTTGCTATCCATGCAGCAGATCAGTATCTCATGCATAATAAAAATTGCCCATAAATATAATCCCAAAGGAGTTTTTCAAAACAAAACCCCACAACCAGCGCTCAAAGAAAAGATTTGCGTTTGTTTTTTCTTTTTGTGACGAAATTAAATTAGTTTTTTTTTCTTCTTCGGAACATTACACACACCATACACTCGGGCTCAAGTGCGGGCGCCATCGAAAATATCCAGCGGTAGAACCTAGAGAATGGCAACCAAAATGCCGAATCATTGCCGTTTGCACAAAAACATGACATGCGCAATACAAATTCTATCGACTAGGCGAGAAGAACACAGAACACAGCGAGACTGGGTGTTCTTCGACTGCTGCTGCTTCTACTACCATTAAGGGACCCACTATAAAATGTCTCCCCCTTTTACAAGAAAGCAGGCCTACCCCGACCAAGATATCCGCCCTTTGTGTTTAGCAAAATGCGAAAAGACAAAAAGCCGAAAGGATATAGCACCTAACTACCGAGCGGTGGTTTCTGTCACGGGAAGCAGTTGGACCATCATAAACTTCCCGTGACATCGTCAATACCCGACGATGACGCCTGTGTGTCCTTTTTTTCCCCCCGGCGTGACAGCGTTTTCGGTTTCGGTGTAAATGTGTTACGAAAGTTCACTCCCCAACACACAACCGGTCTTCAGACTTGCTGTCCACAAGAATTGGAAATTCGGGGGGGGAGAGAACCCCGAAGCAGTCATCGGCGACGTCGGGACGAAAACGATTCCATCAGCCAGTTTGACGCTGTCGGTTTGGAGGATATATTTGCAGATAACGATTCAAATCATGCCGCGTTACGCTCTCCTGCGTTGCTATTTTTAGTAACTTCTCGTTTACTGTGTCTCGCTTCCGTACCCATCAAATACGCTGTCCCTGCTTTCCTTCGCATTATTTCCCTATCTTTAGGTCTTGCCCCAAATGCTGAAGCAAGGACAGAATCAGTTTTTGTGCACTATTTCGTCCGGCGGAAGCCAGCTCAGCTCGGTGGTCGTGATAAATGTAGCTACATATTTTTTGATGGAAAGAAAAGCTCCTTTCAAACAATCGGTGCCGCGCGCACAGTCGAATAGTCGGCATTAATTAATCACGGCTTCCTTCTCCACATTCTCCGTGCCGTCACTTATGGCAGGCTAATGAGACAGAGATAGAACTAGGCTTATCAGCATGCGAATCCATGTTTTTATGCGTACCATTCTATCGTCACGCCACATTCCACCACGGTCACACAGTGATGGATGAACAACAATAGTCATAATAAAATAGGAAAAACCCACACACACACACAACACAAAATCCGAGCCACAGTGTGTTTTTGGCATTTGAACCTCAACAAAAAATCTTTCCTACAGTTAGCGTGTTTAATTAGCGCGATAAAATAGTATTTGTTTGGCAGGGAAAAAAAAATCTATTTCCTTCGTCCCCGTTTCGCGAAGGTGTGTGTGTGAGTGTAGGAGAGGTAGGTTGGAAGCATATTTCATTTTTATTGGGGTAATTTTTTCTTCTCTCCATGCCTAATTTTCATCGTGCCCACAAGAGAAGCAAATTGCAGAACGGTATGTGACGTCGGAGCGCCACTTTAATCCTTTTTGCTGCGAGAATTGCATAGCTTTAGGCGCTCTTAGCGTAAAGAATTATGAGAAGCGCCTAAATTTATGCAATTAGCATCATGAAATTAGCTATTTACATTCTTTGCTCTCTCTCACGCTCTGTTTTAGCGCATGTTTGTCGGCTGTCTTCACTTCACCACAATCCTGTTCCTTGCTGAACTGCACCATTTTTACCAGCGTGTATTAATGACACCATTAGAAGATTTAAACTGTTAATTCCATTCTCCTGCTCTTTTCAAATAATTACATTCACCGTCCCGTTTTAAGTGGACAGTACAATTTTAAGTAGCTACCAGGATCAATCTCTCCATGCCAACGGCAGTGCACAAAAGTAAGACGCTCGCACACAAGACATCTGTCCCTGTTGGATGGCCGGTTCCCCAACCGATCAACAACCGTGCAGCAACGCACACAAGAACGGGAACCAGATAATTGGCTTGCTAAGCGACAGACACGGCAATTAAGGGCTCTAATCAGCGAGTTTCAATCTGATTTTAATTACTCCAGCCGCCCTCTTCAGGAAAGCATCCGGCACGCGCTAACGCCAATGGGCTTTTCTTTCGCTCTCTCTGCATCCCCGAAAAAAAAAACAGACGAACGGCCACTCTGGAGGACATTATTTTGTGGCCCACTGACTCTGCCCGCAAGATTTGTGCCGTCGCCGTTCGTTTTCCATAACAGCTCAGTAATGGCAAAAAAGGATTAGATTACGATTTTTAGCTTTCATGATGCGCCAAATTGGCTCCAGCTTCGGCGGCTTCATTTTGCTGGTCTGCCCGTTGACATGAGAGCCCTTGGGCGCGTTTACGATGATAGGACGGAACGGCTCGCACAAAATACATGCTCCACGTAGTACACCATTTGCGAATTATGCTTCTTGGTTGCCTGTGCTTAATTCCAATTTGTTTAAATATGCAGAAAATTACGACCAGATATCAGAGAGCTCGGTGATGACTTCAGTGCACACACGCACGAAACTGTAACCATACTTACAAGACGCGAAGGACACACACCATCGGCAAAAGGAAGGATAGGAGAAAGCTGATGGATATGGGTGGAAGCAACTCGTAACCACTCTCACGACATTTCGTGTACCTTTCTGCAGAGAAGCATCCAAAACTCGCTGCACCCCCACCATAGTAACGACGGTACCCAAGTAATGTGTGCGTACAGTGGGAAGGATACGGGTATTTCGTAGTGCCTTCATGATTACGTTTGCCAGCCAGCTCAACTCCCAAAAGACGCGAAAACCTGGGGCGAAAACTTTTGGCGACACACACACCAAACGCCAAGTACTGCCTCGTCGTCCTGTGGGTGCGGTGCACATTTCACGCTCACTGCTCTTTGAGGTTTGTTTTTACATTCTTTTTTTCTGTATTTATAAAGGTTTTTTTGTTGTTGTTTCGTTCTGTCCCTGAGATACCGGTGTTGTTTGAAGTGGTAAACTTATTTTACACAGCTTTTTTTCTCACTCTTCTGCTCACTTTTATGATGGCACAGACAGGGCATTTTTCGTTTTTTCGGGTGAAGTATTTTTTGTGTGTGTGTGCATCTTGGCGCTTGGTTTGCGAATATGTAACCATTTCGTTGCATGTGGGTAGTGGAGTTTGCATGTCAATTATTTTATTTTGCATGAGGTAGTCTTGTAGGTGGTAGGTTTTTCAGCTGAAGAAATTTTGCATTTTCCCACCGCTAAAAGTTTCAGAAATTTGGCAAATATTTATGAAACAGTTTGGCAAAAATTATATTAAAAAATGCAACCCAAAAATATCAAAAAACAGTTCAAGATCGCCGCTATGTAGCTTTCTTGGAAACGATTAAATGTGTGTTCATGAGCTGAAGTCGACAGTTTGGCGCAACTTAGCTTTGTGGTTTTTTTTAAGTTCTAATGGCTACCATCATCATGGCCAAAGTCTATACAGAGTTTCACTTACGCAAACGCAAACATCCAGTAAAAGCAACATACACTTTAGCCTGGATAAAAAAGCCCTCTATATGTCAACTTTCAAAGCACAAGAAAATCACAACGAGTTCAAAGATCGATCAAGATCTTAAGCAACGATTTCAAGATACAAAAATCAAGATAAAATCTTAAATAAATTCAATTAAAATAAATATCTCAAGACGAATAATTAATCTGCATGATACCCTTGCAGTTAACCATCTGTGATGCTCTCTTCTCGTACTGATTGTTTCCATTTATTCAGTTCACTTACCTTCCACAAAAAACACCCGAAGATCCTTCTCGCTTCAAAGTGTAACGGCTGCTGCTACTGTAGCAACAAACAAAAATAGAACCACGTACGGGGAAACTTCCGAACCCCCCGCGGCAAAAGGAAGCAGCACCGGAAACACAAATCTATCACACACAGTCTCACCCAACAATTCACCTTCTCTATCCCTTAGAAATCCCCCCGGTTTACAGGTACCACTTGCACATAAACACACGAACAACACACACACTCACACTTGTGCACCGTATAATCAAGAACGACACGGGTTCCCTTCAACCGGTTCACTTCCGCATCCGTTTACACGAAGCACTGGACCTAGTGGATAGTCGACTGTTATAATTTCTTCTGCCTTCAAGACGTGCCGCGCACTAGACAAGCGAAAGCCCTCTGTTGTATATCGTTAATCATTAGCTATTTCCCACCGGGGATTTTCTTCCGCGTGACTTTTGGCACCAGCAGCACCACCTCACTCGTTCCACGTATGCACACCCATACAAAACATCCACTGCACGCACCTTTTCGCCTTCTGCACAGCTAAAAAGAAAGGAGGAAAAACTCTTTCACCTTCACGTCACGAATGTTTGAGTGTGCGTACTGTATTAAAAATGTGTGTATGTGTGCGTGTTAGGAATGTTTCACAACACGACCCGTTTGCGGGTTGATAAGGATAATGACGCGAATGCGAAAAGGAGAGAAACACTCACACTTCAAAACGGTGGACCGAAGACTCTCTAGGACACACACTCAGCTACGGTTCTGCTACACACCTGACAACACCGAAAACTTGCTCTTTCACTTTTGCTGGCTCGTCGAGAGTGTCACAATGTTGGAAGCGGATGCCGCATAAAAACACACTTTCGTACCGGGAATAACACAACACGCAACGGTTGTGTGTCTGTGGAACGGAAATGTGCGCTACGTTTGATGTGAAGGATGTCTCGTGAACGGTCCTCTCGGTTCCTGGAAAGATGGGGAGAAAAAAGTAAAACGAAAGTAAGTGAAAAAGAGTTTGTTAGAAAGGCGAGCAAGTATATGTTACTAAATTGGACAGTTGCTAGTAGCAGCGCGAGAAATGATATGCGTCAAAACATTCCGCTGACATGCTTTGCAACAACGGAACCCCGTCATCTAAGACGACCCTTAAACACGTTCCAAATTAGTGGTCCTCTTTCGGGGTTTCCATCAGAAACTTCAACGAAGAACCACTCTTGGCGGACACGTATTGGACACAGATGCCGCTTATCTGAGGATTAGTTGGAGTTGATATAAAGGTATCCGGGAAACAGATTCCAGTCGGAGTAAAAAGTGTCAGTAGGTCATCGCAATGGTTACATAAACTAATCGAACGATTTCGAGAACAAACTGCTTCCCTCCTGGTAAGGTATTATGTTGTACAACACACAGTTCCAATTATAATGTTCCTGCCAATAGTACAACACTTTCTGTCTGTATCACATAATGGAATCCAGCGCTATCAATCGTTCGCCAATCAAAGTTACGATTAGAAAGTAATATTCACCGATTGCAAGGATAGCTGTGTAACACGCGAGGTACACCTCCGACTCCGTTTTTTCTATCTATTCCACACCCACACACTCACACACGCCAACACACAGACACCCTTTGGGCAGAGCGCACGCCACAAGGCGGCAGCACACACGCGGCGTGCAACGCAAATCTTCCCCCAAAAAACCGAGAGACACGGCGAAGCTGGACACAAAACCCAACGACGACTGGCGGCAACGACTAACTCTCGACTGAACCACGAGAAACCGACCGAACCGTCTGACTGGCCACGGCGTCACTGCACACTAATACCCCCTTTTCGGGAAAGCTCGGGAAAGCCATCGGAAAACATACCAGCGCAATCCGACGAACTGGGAGTGTGTGAGTGTGTGTGTGTGTGTGTTTGTGGGACTAAGGATTGGACTAAAGTGTCCGTGCATGGAAAACCATATGGCGTGGATGCGCATTCACACACACACATGCAGATTTTGTGCGGTTGTGTTTGAAAAGGAAGTTCCAGCGCTTGCGCACCTGTACACAGGACATACGGACGCACCACCACACTACCACAGGCGTACCAACGCGCACAGAACCTCCTTGAAAGCCGAAACATACACGGTGGAGAAGACCCGGCATTTTTGGGTCTCATCGGTTCGGCTTTCGAGCGATTTCGAAGCGACATGCCGCACCAGGATATCCGCCGCCGACAGTGGAAGTGCACCAACACCATGCGTATGTGTTACATCCATTCTATTCGCACATCCATCGCCCATTTTTGCCGGCGAACATGGTAAGGGGGGGATGGTTTCTTTCTCTCATCCTTACCGCATATTCACACTTCCTTTTTAAAGTGGTGGCTTATCAAACACACACTCACACACAGGGAGACACGAGATATCGCCCTAAAGGAAGGGAGAGCACCCACCGGCTCCATTAAATGTTCACCCCGCCTTACCCCAGAGTTTTGCTTTTCCCGATTTTCGCTGTTATTGGTGGTCTTTGCTATTGCTTCTTCCCGAGTGGAAAATGACACCAGCAGCAGCAACGCCTGTTGGTGTCCTAGAGAAGGATAGGAAGGAGCAAAAAATCATCCGTGACATAAAAAAAAATCTCTCACTTTCCAATAGAAAGCAGATTTCACTTCCTTTTTGTGCATTCAGAGGGACAACTGTGGGAGTCTTACATAAAATGCGATTTATTTTCTGTTTGATAGTTGTGAAGTTTGAAGCTATGCATTTTGAGGCTTTTCGATCAACAAAATTTGGTTGGCTTTTTTATGAAGACTTTGAATGTTTCGAAATTTTCGACCTCTTTGGTACGAAAGGAGGTTTAAGGTCTTAGGACACACTTCAAACTAGCAACTACTAAAGCTACTAATAAGCTACCCAGAAATCTTTTGACATATTTATTCTTTTATTTAAGAAACATATAAGAGGTGTTGTAATAAATAGTATCGTGTAAAAAATCGTTGGAACCCCCAAAAATTTCCTCGTTTCTAATGTTTAAACATAAAAAAGCTGCATATTCAAGAATTTGCTAAAAGGTTAAGTAAAATGAATGTATTTTACTAATATTATACCATCATCAATCAAAATTACATCCTTGCAACGAATATTTAGCAGCATAAGCCCACATCTAGGTGGATTCATCGTTAGCCCCATAAAGTTCCATCTCTACTGCATTTTCCTCGCTTTTTTTCTCCAGCTGTTTCGCATACATTTTTATTTAGCCCCATTTTCTATCCCTATGTATCATTTAGCTCCTATTGCCCTTCCGTGTTTGCGTGTGTGTGTGAGTGTAACACATCGCACATTCACCTGTCACCACGTTGTGTGGTGTCTTGCTGTCCTGTATCCCTTCTTCTCAGCACAAAAAACAAGTCACCCAAAGTGGATAGGCTTCCTTTTTTGCGGTTTATGCGAATAGCATAATTAGGGCGACGACAGCAACACACCGCAACCCAGAAGGCGGATGCTTCCCTTCCACAATGACACACGTGCATAGTGACACATGGCACGGTGGCACGATGCGTTCTGTTTGTACAGCACAGGGTCGACGTTCGGTTTGCAGCAGATGATGGCGGAACGTGCAAAACCCTCACAACACCTGAAGAATGTTTTCCTCACCAGAGACAATGCATTTCCTTCGTCAGCTTATCGCTCACTGTTCCAGGGTACTATGCAAACTTCCGGGCGTTTTGTTGTGTCAAGTAAATCTTAAAACGAAGTCTTCGCGTCAAATTAGACTGGCGAAGGGTTGGGCACATTATTCAAGTGACAATTGAAGGATGTTTCAAACCGCTTCCGAGCGAAAACGTTGATGGAAACTTCATCCTTCATCCAGCGAGGAGGGAGAAACAAACCGACGGAAGCGAACGGGAAGATATTTGATACACTGACCGCCTTTTTTGCGCAACCTTGTTGCTTTTGCAGTTTGTATCTCTTCTTGTTTGCTTCATCCGAAGGACCGCCGGACACCCCATTGCAGGACAGCAACGAGTTAGAGTTTCGTTCCTGGATGGCCTCGAAACATTGATAGGTTTTCATTTACTGAAAATCAATATTGATTTTAAAAATATGTCAGCTGTCCTTGTGTTTGGTTAAAACATTAATTGAAGGCTAGGGAATTGTTGCATTCTTTGCTTAAAAAACATTTCGAGAATTTATACAGCTTCAAGCGAGTGAAGTATTACAAGAATTGACAAGCGTCCGCAATTCCGGAGAGTCCTGCCTTTCATAAAAACCAACGACGGTGCGTATTTCAACAGTGGCACGATGCCGACACAAATGCGGACATTCGTGCCAGAGAGTCCTTGTGAGGTTTTGCGATGATTTTCCCCGAGGCGGCTGCCAGTGCTTCAGTCCCGAATCGACAATCCCGATCCAGCACCGCACGAGCATTTCAGCCCCACACACACCGTATGACGTCAAACGCAAAAGCGCGTCCGAAATCGATTTTCCCTTGTAGTGTGTTTTTCTTTTTTGCGCCACCACACAACACGCTAAGAAAGCGACCTGCTTCTTGCTCCTTCCACAGGGCATCAACTCGCCTGTGTGTGTGTGCTCGCGCGATACAATCGAATCGTTCCAGAAGGATGGCGAGAGCATCCTTCGTATCGAAAGCAGAAAATAAAGATAGCAGCACAACGGTATAAGCGCCGTATGGTGACAACAGCGGCCACCGGAACGCGCGTTGAATCTCAAAATGATGATCAAAAGATTGGCCCTTAGAGAGAGAGAAGAAGCGCGCGTGCAAGCGAGAGCGAATCGACGGTGACGGAAGTTAATGGCGCTGCCAGCGTACCACCGTGTGCCGGAATGCTGCAAAAGATGGATAAGCAATGTGTGTGGCAATCACGAATCCCATCCAGCGCACAAATACATCGGCATGCGGCAAGGCAGCCCCCGAGCAATGGAGGGAGGATAAGCGCGTTCGTGAAAATTGTGTGGCCAGCAGGAAAACTGGCACAATTCACTGGAATGGAGCTGGTGGTCGCCGTGTTTTGCGTTTGTAGTTGTGCAGACTACCGATAGCGGCGTCGGTTGCCGCAGCCTGCAGGAAAAGTGTCGGCACAGAAGTTTAATATCGTTTTCTGCTTTTAATTGCGATTGGCCCTTATTGCTTCGCTCATTTTGAAGTAGATATTATACATGTTTTATACCTAATAATAAAAAATAAAGTTTTATTACATTTCCTGAACAATATCGATTTTTTTTAACTTATTGTTTGACTAAAAATGATCAAAATAAAATCGGAAAAATCGAACAAAAAATATCGAGAATCAACGATATTGTCCATTTACTAGAAAGACGCACTCTGTTTTGTGTCGCACACCAACCGACGGCAAGGACACACAGCTTTTCCACATAAAAATCTGCTCTCTGTCAGGATCCCCATCCGACCCGTCGCCGCTGTGTGTTTTCCACCCCAAACTATCACCCTCACAGGATAAATGTGAGTTTGTACGTGTTGGTGATTTTATGCTCTCCTTGTTGCGCGTGTATTTGTTATCGTGTGCAAGGATACATAGCAACATTACGGTCGCTAGTGTTAGTGGCAACTGCTGTTTTCCCTCAAACTTTACCCATTTCGACACACACTTTTCCGAACGGGTGTTTCTTTCCACACACAGGATCAATAGAAAGGTTTTGCGCTCGCTCGTAACCACGCCTGAAAGCCCTTTAGAAACACACACACACCCATACGTGGCTCTTCCCTTTCAGGGTGTTTTTTATCGAGAGAGAAAAGAGAATAAAAACGAACGGGCACCATGTGGAACTCCATTTTTATGAAACCGGTCGACGAAACGCTTTCCCGTGTGTGTGTGTGAAGCGCGAGAACTTTGACTGACCCACCCTGTACTTTGTGTGTCTTCCTTCCTTTAGTGACGTCTAGGTTGATTCGAAGAAGATGGAGCACGTCACCGGAACACCGTTTCGATGGTGTCCCCTTTCCATCATGCTGAAATGACGGCAAGGATAATCACTCCCGATAGTGTTCTGCTCGCAAAAGGTGAAAGCATGAATCGAGAATCATTCAAGACGTTTCGCTGACCTGGCCATCATCCCAATGCGTACTTTATCGATGTATTTGTGTATACGGTGATGGCGATGGAGTGGGGCTAAAGGGGATCCACCATTTATCACCATCAAACTGCACTTTTGGGATTGTTGACCGCCCCCGACACAGGGACAGCGTGGGAAGAAACGTTAATCTGCGACCTACTCAGCGATGGATAAGGATTTACACGTATTTTTCTATCAGACTTAGTGCACAGAATTGGAAAGGATGGCTCGCACAAGTGAAAGAAGCATACGGACGGTATCAGAATACTGAGCAGACAAGGTAGGGAATAAAATGGTATAATTAAACGTACTGTCTTTGCATACTGATAAGGGATCTTTCTTCTTTGGAACTGCAACTTCAGAGGAAATGGTTTGCCATTTCTGGCTCCCTTGGCTTGATTTACCCGTAGCTGGATAGTCAGTACGGAGAGATTTGACATCGATCTCTTCGTGTTAGCAAACAGGCACAACTACCACTGGCATTTGCGTGAATACTGATAAGGTATCCTACGCGGGAGTTGACAGTAGATTAGCAACTTTAATACCTAAAGTTCATTGTAACAACATAACCTCTTCTCCCTTCATTGACATTACACCATCGCGAGATTTTGACCCTTCTATTTCTGGCTTCCTAGACTGCATTTACCCACAAGCACAATATTCCATCCTGCGTACGGCCGGCTCACATGATTAGCAACCCTAAAATAGATTTAAAATTGAGTAAAAATTGATCACGAGCTTCCGCTTATCGATTTTGATTGCCTCTCATTGTTTCACATAAAAGAGCTATACACCCCAGAACCAGTTCTAACACGAAGATGTGACGTCAAGCAGAAATAATTATGCAGAAAATTTCCATCATATTTCAGTCGAACACATGTCAGGTAATGCTTGGATTGCTGGAATCGTTTTGCAGAAGCGAATCGGTCACGACCGGTGTGAGAAAGCTGTACGATGCTGACTGTAAAAATCCCCTTTTCCAAGATAATTACGTCAGAAATTGATTAATTTCCAATTTCGCAGCTTTTTAGCTAGAACTCTCCATTACTTCAAGCAGGAAGTATTATGATCTCTCTCTATCTTTCTCCCTTGCTCTTTCTTTAAATATCGTACAGCCATACATAGATGCTCAGCACATGGTTAGACATGTGGTTGCTAAACCTGATACACAATTGCTTCTGACTTGTGAGGTGTCCGGTAGGCCTACTCCACAGTATCGGTGGGTAAAAAATGACATCGAATTGCCGAACGCTAACTATATGATGGTTGCATCAATATCAGGAGATGACAAGTTCGAATGCATCGCATGGAATCGAGCGGGAATGGTGACCATAACATGGATGATATCGAACACCAGTAGTAGTAGTAGTGGTAGTAATATAGCTAGTTTAGAGTTTTATGTTCAATGTTTATTAGTCATTGTGCTGCTGGTCATAGTTATAATCGGTGCTATACTGTGTTACTTTAGAACTAAGGAGCTATGCATCCTTATTCGACTTTATAAATCCATAAGGACTCGCTAGTTTCTCTCAGTCTCTCTCTAATAATCTCATTAATATATAACAAGCACTCGAAATAATTGAAGATGTTCTCAATAAAATATTTTATTACCACCGATCTCACTAATGTTCTACTACATTTTCAAGTCCCACCACAAAGGAACGACGTCCCGCACAGGCCGGGAGAAGGAATGTGACCCTTTTCCGGTCCAGATTTGGTTGGGCCAACACAAAAAACATCAATTTTTGAACGCACAGATTCTTGCGAGGACGAGGAAAATAATGACAGCGACGAATGGCACGGACAGGTTTTTGACAGTTCTGGCTGGTTTGACAGTACGAGCGCGGCGCGCACAACGGGACGGCCGCATGACATTCGGAGGAATTTAAATTATTTTATGTTTGAATTTAAATTTTACAAATGATTGTTTACAGCGTTTGGAAACGTTTCACGTGCATGCAAATCAGTAAACATTCGATATCAATCTAGTGTAAATAATCATTTATAAGCTTGTATTTGCTATATTCGATCTCTCAACACTTCGCTTTTATCTTGTTTGTTCGTTCCATGCGGTCGTGAGAGAAAGTTAAACATTAATTCTTTGTGTAGTACAACAGAAAATGATTCATTTAAATACTCTACAACAGTTTGCATGATTCATTGCAAACCTATATTGATAAAAGTCGAACCGGGCTCAACATCATTTGCTGCGCATACTGATGGCTAGTTCTAGTTTGTGAGCCGAATGGATAAAATCGACTGGCTGGTGTATTTGACGATTTAAAATGCATTATGCTATCAGCAGCATAAAGTGTTTGCATCACGTGTTACTAGTGTTGTGTGTTGTTAACAATACTCGTATGTTAGCCCTGAAATCCTGTGCAACATATAGAGCATCAAATTTATAGTGTGAATTGTGCTGTTTTCTATTACTTGCAGTGTGCAGTTACGATGAAGAAATCGTGATTCAAATCTCTGGTCAACGAATAATACCAGAGCACGGTGAATTGATGTTGGAATGTGAAATTATATCGGACGATCTTCAAAGCTCAAGCATGAGTTGGTTCTACTCGGAAAACATAACTCCTGTACAAGATCGTTAACAACAACACATCAAGAGATTCGGAATTGTTTTACAAAACTTTACATTTCTATTTGTAGATAAATAAAAACAGGTACCAATCTACCAACGGAAAAAGCACGCTTCAAATGCAGAACGTGCTAAGACAACAGGCCAGCTTATACTACTGCTGTTTGGATGATTCTACAACCATTTGTGCGACACATAGCGTGGTCGTACTATATACAACATTTAATCGTCATATAATGCCGATCAACGAGACAAGCGGTGTACTTGTTCTCACCAAATCTACCGACGCTGTAGCAGAACAAGCTAGGTACAGCTTTGACTTCGCGTTATGTCTACGCTACAGATGGGAGTTTGAAAATGTTGATATCGTATCCTCATCCGGTACCGAAATGCAGCATAACGATACTATCGAGAAGAGAAGTGACCGAACACTTTTCTGGAAGCACCTGTATTACAACATACAATACAACCTACGTTCCGGGAATCGTTTGTTTGAAGTACAATATACAAACAACGTATCGGAAGTAAAGTATTATTTGCATGTCTTTTTAAATGGTAAGATCCTGTGTTTGGCTAGTACAACATGGCGATGCTATTTATCAGTGCATATTGCATTACAGGTAAACCTAAACCGAAGATGAGTGATATCATAATTCTACCCGACACAGGATTTATCGATTTAAGCTGCTGGGGAACAGCAATCCCTGCACCGAAGGTAACGTTTTCCTTCACACCATGTCCATCGCTGGAGTGGAACAATTGTAACAACTCACCGGTTACCTTAGAGGAGGTAAGGAACATCGAACGATCTTTCGTACCGAGACTTGGGATATTTCTTTGCTCTTCTAGATCACCCCAACCGGCAGCAGCACGATCAGCTTCAACGAAAGTGTACAAGTGGTCGGTTCATCCTTATCTTCTGGAATAGTGCAGTGTAAAGCTACCAATTCCGAGGGAACATCGGTGACGCACGCTAAACTATTTCAACTCCATCAGCAAGAAGCAATACGATTCATAATTTTACACCCTAGCACTACAATCTACGTAGGGGATGCGATCACTGTCCACTGCTTCGCAGATCGTTACAATTTCACAAACAAATTCACATTCCATGTCAACGATAAACAAGTGGAAGTACTGGGTCATCAAGACAACTTTAATTGGGTAGCCAATTTTACGATACATAATGTTACAATATCTGACAACCCGATAGTATGCGAATCACTGCATCAATACGGTATATTGATAGGGAAATCCTTAGCTTTAAACATCGTACAGCCATACATAGATGCTCAGCACATGGTTAGACATGTGGTTGCTAAACCTGATACACAATTGCTTCTGACTTGTGAGGTGTCCGGTAGGCCTACTCCACAGTATCGGTGGGTAAAAAATGACATCGAATTGCCGAACGCTAACTATATGATGGTTGCATCAATATCAGGAGATGACAAGTTCGAATGCATCGCATGGAATCGAGCGGGAATGGTGACCATAACATGGATGATATCGAACACCAGTAGTAGTAGTAGTGGTAGTAATATAGCTAGTTTAGAGTTTTATGTTCAATGTTTATTAGTCATTGTGCTGCTGGTCATAGTTATAATCGGTGCTATACTGTGTTACTTTAGAACTAAGGAGCTTTGCATCCTTATTCGACTTTATAAATCCATAAGGACTCGCTAGTCTCTCTCAGTCTCTCTCTCTAATAATCTCATTAATATATAACAAGCACTCGAAATAATCGAAGATGTTCTCAATAAAATATTTTATTACCACCGATCTCACTAATGTTCTACTACATTTTCAAGTCCCACCCCGGCTGTCGCGTAGGACTTTGATCTCTGAAGAATCTAACCACAGTTTGTACGCTTTGTCCACAAGGAGTTTCCGATTACGGTTTGCGATATCAGTTCGCCGGCAGCCTTGAGAGTGGGTGAGCAAAGTTCAATTTCGATTACGATTCGATTGGATTACACAGGTGCGCGAGAGATACCGAGAGAACCGCGACTTGCGCCTCAACCGTCACTCGTGACATTCCAGCGGAAACAAATGGCGAACACAATTTCGGTTGTAAACATTGGAGTAAAAAGCCGATTATTAATTACCGCATCGCAATATGCAAATGAACGTTAAACCTTGCTCCCGACCGGCGTCCTCGCTGTTGCGTTGTGAAGAAGTTTTGTTTTTGGACGAACATACATGGCACGCTGGCACGTTTCCCACGCATGCCGTCCAACCTCGACCACAAGACGGAAGAACTGATAAGGTTGAAGTAAGTTCTTGCAGGCAACGATTTCGACAGTGGCAGGCCAGGAGGCTGCCGTTTTCATTTCGACCATCGACCTCCTTCTCCCAAGTAAGCTTAGGAAACGTCCGGGGGAACAGGCAGCAGTGGAGTGTTAATGTTAAGGCAATATTTACTAGGCCAATGAACAGAAGGCCATCGGCGGAGGGCCGAAGGACCAGTGTCAGTGCGATGGTTTGACGGTTGACGTCAGAGAGCATGCGACGACGCACTTTGCCCGGTGCTGGTGCTGGTCCGTCGCAGAAGCCGGGACCGTTGTCCGCAATTGCCACTTTGCGATCGGCGGACGAACCCCTTTCGGTGGGTTCGTTCTTCACCACGCGTTGGATGCAGTAATAAAGAACACAGACATTGGGGGTGAGATGAGTTGTTTGTTTTCGAACCGCCTACAGGGTGCAAAACGAGAGCGTTTCCTTGCCACCCCGGAGGGGACTTGGCAGGCTTATCGGCCAACCGTGTTCGAGTGCAGGCGATTGTTTTGCACTTGCTTGATTGAATGGGAACGCATCCGCACCGCGGAAGGCACTAGCGTTGCCTCCTTACGGCATACGCACATACAGATTGTGGTGTTAAGAGAGTGAGAGTGAAATATATTTGACATGTTTTTCCCTTTGACATAGTTCACATTACATCATTGAGTCACATCATTTCCTCGCGGGTTTCTGTTTTGCTGTTGTTCGCCATCTTCCGATTTTGTGAACTCATGCCGCCTGTGTCGGGCTGCGTCTCGTCGAAAGACAGATGACAATTAATGGTTGGAAAGTTGTGTCATAACGCACCGAACGGAACCGGTACATCCGTTTAACATTAAACGGTCACTGTCAGGATCGGGAACCGCGTGTCAAGATGCGCGTGTCCCAGACTTGCATCACGTTGTTGCAGGTTAGGTAGAATGCGTGTGCAACGGCTGCCTCAATTCTAGGGTCTAGCGAAAGCGGAAGTGTCAAGCTCGAAGTTTTTGCCGTCTAAAGCGACTAAATTGAGGGTTGTGCTCTGCGGTGTGCCAGGGCCCTAATCCAGAGGAAGTTAGTATGTCATTAACGTTCACCGTCACCAAATCACTGTGTCACGGTGCAGTAGGCGAACAGGTTAACAATTATTGTTTGTGAATGTGGTGCTATGTAGAAGGTAAAAACTGGGAGCCGGAATGATTGGTTGGAGAGCAGTGATCGCGATCGTGTTTTGTTCGTAAATTTAAAATACTTATAGAAAGAAAGAGCAAGGGAGAAAGATAGAGAGAGATCATAATACTTCCTGCTTGAAGTAATGGAGAGTTCTAGCTAAAAAGCTGCGAAATTGGAAATTAATCAATTTCTGACGTAATTATCTTGGAAAAGGGGATTTTTACAGTCAGCATCGTACAGCTTTCTCACACCGGTCGTGACCGATTCGCTTCTGCAAAACGATTCCAGCAATCCAAGCATTACCTGACATGTGTTCGACTGAAATATGATGGAAATTTTCTGCATAATTATTTCTGCTTGACGTCACATCTTCGTGTTAGAACTGGTTCTGGGGTGTATAGCTCTTTTATGTGAGCCGTGTTTAGTAACCTCTACTTGCTCGTTAATCTCATCAGTTATGTCATGTTTTTTTAAAATATTTTGTTTATCTTGTTTATTGATTCTAACTTTAATGTTATATTCTCAAGACTTCTTCAATCGGTGACAATGACAAACAAAAAACGACCGACAGAAGCATTCGCTTCAGTTGAAGATCACGCTCGAGGATCAAGCGTCTCAGGTGGGCCACACCTCGCGCTAACTGCAAGTCATTCCCTCTCGAGCTGATGCTTGTAGCTCGATAAATACAAATAATTACAGAGCTGTTAAGCAGTTTGCGTTGACTATACATACATCAAAGGCAGATTTTGGCGCATGATCATCACCGATTACTGCGAAATCGTTTTGTTCTGGACGATCGGAACACTTAGTTCCTACCGATCGCCGATCCAAACAAAGCACCCCATTTTCGGACTTTCAACCTCTCACGCCCCACTGACTCATGGGAAGTGTTGGATGCACTAGCGAAACACGGGGAAAACAGACCGATTGTTGCTAGTGTGGCAGTGCATTTTCTCACGTTGCAGGGTCAACCGGCACGGCACCCTTAGGGGTCGAGGTCTGGGATGATTCAAAGCTGTCCCATCCGGTTCCGAGCCCGCTCCCGTCAAAGTTCAACTAATTAGCTTTGATCGTAGCCGGTTCCGGTGTGATGTGGCGACCTTCGGATACGATCCGCAAACACCTTGCCACGAGTGAGTAACTTTCGCCACCTGTTGTGTACATTGGTCTTCGATTACTGGCACCATCTACGAGCGATAACTTCCCAGAAATAAATCTCACCACAGCTACACAGTTAGCAATTGTGTTGACAATAGTGTTTATTAGCCTTGTTTTAGATTTATTACCTTCGGGGCCTGTTTAGCTCCAAATTTAAACCCACCAACGTCACCACACGTTGGGAAATTAGTTAAAGGAATTCGCTTACGGATTAACACTACCATATCGCCGTATCAACTTCAAGGTCTTCCTCTCTGCTTCGAAATTTCAACCCCCGATATCGGCACAATCGAAATCGAGTGATATGAAATTTTTAAAGGTTTCCCTACCAATATACCTTTGCAAGCAAACATCAGCAACGCGCTCCAGATAACGACGTCGCCCTGCCAAGACGTGTGGGTGCGTAATTCCCTTACGCTAGCAAGGCGCACACATAAGACGACACACGAAAGCAGGGTAAAAAGCTGCTCCCTCGTTGCAATTCCCGAATCAATCTGCTTATCAGCTCATCAGCTGGATTTCATGCGATCCCGCTCACTCCGGCTCGAGTTCCGTACAAGCAGCCACACATCTCTAACCCTGCACAATATCGCTGCCTTAGTAGACGAGTCAATCGCAAACACCGCACGAGAATGCACCGACCGGCGAGACGCACAGAGGTAACAAAGACTCGTGCCATCTCTATCGGCACGGCACGGCCACGGTGACGAACGTAATGCTTCGTGAGGTGGCCTACGGTTTGCTGACTTCGATTGCGTTAGTTCAGCATCAGTAGTTCTTTGTCGCTGGATCGGGTTAGAAGGGGCGATTCTCGGCGCGATACAACGCACTTGGTTCACCATTTGGTTCGCGGCTTGTTTGTGCGCTCAGTTCCTTTCGACATTTTTGAACGTGTGTGTGTGTGTGTACGGGGTCTGTTTCTTGATGTATTGCACCCTACTTAGTGATAAATGTGTCGGGTTTTTATCGGTGCATAGAACTCGATTTGCTTGAAGTTACTAGGCGCGTCGGTGTGCTGTAAGCAGACCCTAAGTCAGAAGTTCACTGGACATTGGTCAGAGTGAACCTTTCGCCGGGGGAAGATGCGATAATAGTGTGATTGGCTTGTGAAGAGAAGAAAGATACTGTAGACATCGTGAAGTGCCAGTGACAAGTGCCTTTAGAAACATCCCCTCAATAATCGAGTGTATTTGAAGTGTGCGGAAAAGAGTGACCCGATAAGACCAACCACCGCCGAAATGGATATCCTGCAGCAAGAGGTGCGTGGTATCGCACTGTCTAACCTGTCCGAGGTACAATCTGCCCCGGTGTACAATCAGACGACCGTACCGTTAAATCGCAAGGACTCACGGAACATGGATCAGGCCGTGATACGGAACAACACAGCGAACACGTACCCTTCGAACCACGACATCGAGGGACACATTCGGCCGTTCCAAAATTTGCCACCCCGTGAAGCGGTCGACCTGCAGTTTAAAGATGTGTCGTACTGCGTCAGTCTCGGGTTTCGCAAAGGTAAGCAATCCTGGGTTCCTCTAGGAACGAAATCTCAACCCGACAGGGCTTACACGTGACTGTGTAAGGCAACCCCGGGCACAGAAACCATGCTGGGGTAGCGTGTGAGGCAGTCACTTTGTGCTGACGGTCGGTAAAAATCGAACTAAACGAACGGAGGACGATCACCTTCGCTTTGGGCGATGTGTTGAGTGTGTTTGAGTGTGCAATTTTTATGAGTTTGAGTTCGTTGTGTTGTTGTTTTTGTGCCCGTTACTCGCTTCGCCCCCGATGCCCGCGATCGGACAGTGATAATCGGGACAAACCGAAATGGCACCATGAAAGATACGTTTTTGTTTCTGCGCGACCTGATACCGGAGCTAGAAAATTGATGGTGTTTTCCTTCCTCTTTGTGTGTAACAAAGAAGCGACCCGAAGATGCATCAGTCTTGATAATCGGATCGAGGTTTTCTTCTGGTCCCAATTCGAAGAGACGGATCTGGTTCGGTGGGATAGGTCAGGCATAGGCGTAGAACCGGTAGCAACACTACGGCTAAGCGAGAAGACAGAAATAGTGAAAATCTGATGTCACGCTTACGTGTTCTAATGCACCGAAAAGAAACCAGTACCAGCAACCGTGTAAGCCATTTGCATTTATTAGCATCCCTGTCGAGGTGCGATGGGCGAGATGCTGGAGAGAATACACTGAAGTGAAGCAATTACACCGGATCGGTTGCTGTGATCGACTTCCCATTCCAGTGGTGGTTTTTACCAAGAAAAGTCAAGGACAGGATATTTACATTTTATTGTGGCAATGATCGTTGTACTGACCCACACCTTTAATGGCCGCTACGTGAGCATCAAACAAGCGATCGGCAAATCTCGAACGTAAGATGATAAATGTATATAATCCACAATGCTGGCGCCTGACGTAAAGACTTCTTGGGGATTTCGTCAAGACTTCGTTTTTAACTGTTTATTTGATTATCAAACATTTGCACTTTTTGGGTGAGGAATATTTTGAGTCACTGTTCGATGACTCGGCAATAGCTGACCAAACAATGGAATTGCAAAATACAGTGGCGAATATCGTGACGTACAGCGAGTGTGTTGTTTTCAACAAAAAGTCTTGCTTTGCTTCTCGTCTTGTCTGTTTTGCAAATTGTTGCATTACATGCTGATCGAGACACTTTGAACAGGTGTGTAATTAAGACGCTTCGAGAACGTACCGTAATGTCAACGCCGATCGCGTCCAAAGTGCATTTCCTGACTCCTCCACATAACACGCCGCTAAACGGTACGATCACTGCCCAAACGTGATTCATGAACCGTTCCGCGCTGTGTCTCACTTAATGTTTTTTTTAAATATTCTAATCGCATGTCCAGCTATTCATGTTCAACTAACGGGCCTGTAGATCACCTTTACTAGAATAACAAATACGTACTACGATCGGGTGCGTGTTTGTTGTCGAATTTACTTAGCCGTTTGCGTATCAAAACGGAAGAAGCACCCGGCAGTTTGTGTGGTGCGTGTCCTTGAAGTGTCTACAGGGCAGGACACCCGACACCTAGCAGTAACAACGGCAACCCAACACACCACTTGGAACAAAGAAGCGCCAAGCGGGAAAAGAAAGAAAGTGATGATAAGACACTTGTCAAATGATGTGAGCGTCGATTCGATCGAACGATCGCGTTGAACGCGCCCCAGTGACAGACGTGGGGACTTTGTGTGTGTTTTTGTTGCCTTCTTTAAGCTCTATCACCACTTCAAACACAGCATAAAGAGATCTCGCACCGTCCCCGTCTCGCCACGGTCAACTGGTTCGCTTGTCGTGCGGTGTCGTGATCGTCGTACACATCATCAGCAAGCCGTTAATTTCTCACTAGCTGGTGCTATGCGTTACCCTCCCCGGTAGTTCTTCCGCCACTGGACACCTCTTCCACTAACCCGAAAGGTTCACTCTATCTCCACACTGCTACGCAGTGACTCACGTGCGTGTGAACGATTCGCACGCGTCCATGAGCACTACGAGGGGCTGGTGTGTTGGCTTATGCCGGACGGCATCTTGTTAGCCGGTTGCACCGCACTATGTGTGTCCTTTAACATTTGTCCTGGCGAGTGCAAAACTTGAACTTGAACTACCCGGCGGACCGATCGGACGGTGATCGTGACGTTAGGAGCGGCGTTTGAACGACAACACAAATGATTGATTCACGTGTTGCAATGCATTCGAGTTCCAAGTTCCGAGTCGAGGGTGGACTGGAAAGGGAGGGCAGGGTGCTTTAAAAACAGGTATTCAACCCCTTCCTATATTTAAGGTGGGTTGAAGTTTGCAGCGGCCCATTCGATGGAATTGCATAGTAAGCTCCCACTCGAGGATGGTGATCTACTTTCGATTTTGCTCTTAAGTCTTCTTAGATTCCATTTCCTTGTAACTCGCACTAAACTACCCAACCAAACATCGTAAACACACTCTGGAAACTTTTTGTTTTTTTTTGGCGCTTGTATCAAATAATCGCTCACAAAGACAACCGCCACTCGAAAGTGACCTTTGATCAGCAATCACCTCGTCGTCAGGAATTGGTCATTTTCTTATCGTACAAGAGGGGAATGGATAAGCAGACGCCATTGTGCTACGGCACCTGCTGATAGGGGCTTGTTACATGACGACTAGCACCGCTTCTGGACACACCAACCAAACGAGAACTCCTCTAATCCTTCCCGGATCTCGGTGGCAATTGTAGTAGTCCTCGTAATCGCTACTCTAGGGTGTAGTTGTTTTGACCTGCCCTAGGTATTATCCCTTGAGCTTGCTGTTCACTATTTGTCGCTGGTCCCTTAGCCAACCACTAGCCACCCATGGTTGCTTATCATGCGTTCCGCTTACGTCAAACGGTAGGGCTGGTTGGTTTGTGTTTTACCGTAGGGCTGTTTGGACCCAATCAGTCAGAAACATTCCTACCATGGTTGAGCTAGTTCCCGGTGTTGTTGATCATCGCTCGCACAACTAGTTGAAACGATTGGCACCCGTCCAAAAACAAGTGTACAATCGTTAGTCGTTATCAAAAAAACCATCCAATAAATAAGATCCCTAGACATTCCATCCTCCTGGAACTGCGACGTTCGGGATTTGTCAACTTCCTTTCGCTTTTTTTCCTCCGTTAGATCCTATAGTACCTCACTAGTTCCTGGTTGAACTGGACTTAGAACGCTCGGTTGTTATGAATTCGAGGACTTTGCCCAGGAACCCGGTACCACCCCAGTGTGGTGGCTAGTAGGGATGTTGTTCTACAGCGACATATACAAAAACGGTTTTGCAACAACATTCGCACCCCACCACCCGAGGAGAGCTTATAGTAGTGTATTTTTAAAAGCGATCTGTTTCCTTTTCGTAATTGTACACACTCTATAAGGTAGCTATACCGTGTTGGCGCGATTTCCTTACGCAAGGGACGGCCCATGGAAGCTGCACCAGTAGGAACAGAACGAAGAAACTCAACTGATAAGATATCGATTGCTGATATTTTGTCACGGGTCGTGGCACTTTTTGTGTGAAAACTGTTCCGATTTATTTACTGACTGTGGCCTTCAGGGTACCGGCATGCATGTGTGTAAATTTTACGCCCGATTGACGGCTCGTGGCTGAAGGTTAATTGGAGTTTTTTTTGTTGTTGTTGATACGGCGTATGAGTAAAACGTTCTACATGCTGTTTTCTTTTTCCATACTTCCAGGTCAGAAAGAGATCCTACACAAGGTGAATGGCAAATTCCCTGGTTCGCAACTGATCGCCATCATGGGACCGTCGGGTGCGGGCAAATCGACACTGCTGGATGTTCTGTCCGGCTATCGGAAAACGGGCGTCGAAGGTGCGGTCTATGTGAATGGGCGCATCCGCAACCTGAACAGCTTCCGGCGGATGACCTGCTACATTACGCAGGACGACCGGTTGCAAACGCTGCTGACGGTGCTGGAGAACATGCGCATTGCGGCAGATTTAAAGCTGGGCCCGGAAGTATCGCGCCATGAAAAGGAGTCCATTGTACGTGTTGAGAAATGGGTGTGAGAGTTGCCTGCGGTGAAATAACAGATGGTCTTTCCTCTTGCAGATTGAAGACATTCTCACTGTGCTGGGATTGTACGAGCATCAGTTCACTATTACCAAGCGTCTGTCAGGCGGACAGCGAAAGCGTCTCTCGATCGCACTGGAGCTGATCAACAACCCTACCATTATGTTTTTGGATGAACCAACAACGTGAGTAGCTTGTAGTCTTAACGATGTGTACATACTGTGAAGCTAGTTAACCTGTACCTTTTTTTCTCTCAGTGGATTGGATAGCTTCTCGTGCAATCAGGTCGTGGACCTACTCAAGCAGCTTGCCAAACAGGGTCGTACGATCATCTGCACCATTCATCAACCGTCCGCCAAACTGTTCCAGGAGTTCGACCAGGTGTACGTTCTCTCGAACGGGGAGTGCATGTACCAGGGCTGCACCAACAGCTTGGTCCCGTTCCTTCAGTCCGTCGATATGCCCTGCCCGGTATATCACAATCCCGCCGATTATGGTAAGTTTTTAATCTCCACCGGGTGGTGTTCCATGCCATTTGTTTCGCTAACCAAGATTTGCTCCCATATAGTGATTGAGCTTGCCTGCGGGGAGTATGGAGACGACCGCATCCAACGTATGGTGATGGAGATGGGCAACGGTGAATGTACCGAGTGGTTCACTGACAAGCGGAAACTGCTGAAGCTTGAGCAGCTACGAAAGAAACACCCGCTCAAGAAGATCATCGAGCAGAGCGAAGACCTGACGGCGACGTCCCAAGTCCATCAGCTGCAGGTTCTGATCCAGCGTGGCATTATCAAGGCGAAGCGGGACGCTACCCTCACCCATCTGCGTATCGGGGTGAACATCGTCATTGCGGCAATGTTGGGCTTTCTGTTCATCGACGCCGGCAACGAGGGTTCGCGCGTACTCGACAACTACAATCTGCTCTTCTCGATACTGATGCACCACATGATGGCCACGATGATGCTGACCGTGCTGACATGTAAGTGTAACAACAATCCTGACAGCTCCCGGGTCACGGCGGCCTATCCGGTTGTCGGCAGACCGTCTGCTGCGGTGCGGCCATTCACTGAGAACTCACACAGCTTCTTCTCGGCTTACTTCTTCTCCCTCACAGTCCCCACCGAGATGGGCGTTATACTGAAGGAACACTTTAATCGATGGTATACGCTCAAGTGTTACTACCTCTCGGTCTCCATCATCGATCTGCCGCTGTCCGTGTTCTGCTGCCTGATCTTTACCGTCATTATCTACTTGATGAGCGGCCAACCGATGGAATGGTTCCGTTTTGGCATGTTTTTCACCATCAGTCTGCTGATCGTGCTGATAGCGCAGAGCCTCGGGTTGACGATCGGAGCCTGGTTTAACGTGGTGGTGAGTAATCTTGCCGGAGGTTCAGCCACTGGTCTTTTGTTTGCTTATCGGCCCATCAATCTACTGCATCTTATGCCTGCTTCTTCTGCTTTTGCCCTGCGTAGAATGGTACATTCCTTGGGCCTGTGCTCACCATCCCCATGATGATGTTTGCCGGTTTTGGTGTGACGCTACGCGATCTGCCGAGCTACCTAAAATGGGGCAGTCACATCTCTTATCTGCGGTACGGTTTAGAAGGCTACGTCAATGCAATCTATGGCGAAAATCGGGAGACGCTAGACTGCGAGCTGAAGCCGTACTGCCATTACAGGTTTGTAATAATACACCGAGGGGCGTACTTGATCGATATTAATACCGGCACTCTATCCACCAGATATCCTGCCAAGTTCCTGTCCGAGATTTCCATGGAAGGCGATCAGTTCTGGAAGGATGTGTACGCTCTCTGTGGCACGTTGCTCCTAGTGCGCGTGTTCTGCTACTTCTGTCTCCGGTGGAAGGTTATGTCGGTGCGGTAAGCACGCTAACGCGCCCATCGCCAAAGATGACGTTCGTTGGAGCTGTTAGGACACTCGATAGCATAAAATGTGATGCCAAGCAATCAATGGATGTGATTCAAGAACCGATACACGACTTCAAAAATGGGTTGCCAAAAGATTCCTGTTACCATTCGAACCGATCGAGCTTATCGGACGGTGCAACGATAAGACCTATCACAGTGCATTTCAGTGACTGTACATAAAAAAACCCTCCGCAAGAAAGTGTGCATGTACTTGTGCGTGAACCACCGTGCTACGTTAGGTTGATTTAGTTTCTGGTTCAACAAAAGAGCACATTACAAGCGCCATTTTGTTGTTCGTTTTTGGAGATTTCGTGAAGGTGTGTAGTGTTTAAGCAAATACCGAAATATCCCATAGGATAGTATAGCTACAAATTAGTCATCGATAGTCAATAAAATGTTAAAGCAACTTTTTACAACCTATCTACCCTGCTGCTTATCGCGTGTCCCTTAATCGCACTGCATCACGTGCGCGTAGATTGAAGGTTTAATCGCCGACCGCCACGACGACGGTCGGTATGCACACCGTTGTCTGATCGGTACATTGTTGGAATATGTAATGATGCCCGCACGTCGACAGTTAGCAGTATGTTATCAAGCAATTAATTGATCGGCTTGATAGAAAACATGTTTACGTGATTGTGTTGTGGGGCGCTCATTATTAAGAACATTATGAATGAGTGCTGGTTTGGACAATTGTTGACAATGTCGTGGGAGACGTCATACGAAAAAACAGATGAAATCTTTTAATTTAAATTGTTTGTAAAGATGATGATTAATTGGAGAGAATAGGCATGTTTAACATACAACAAAACTTGTGGTATCTTAACCTATTTTGCATATTAAAGTTATGAAACTATGATTGGAACGTGATAAAAAAATGCTATATTACTGTATTAATGATCTCGAATACTTTTGCAAGCAGCTGGTGTAATTTTTACAAAATTTTGATTGCATAAAAATTAAAACAAACGATTAATTTACTTACAATTTTGTTTTCTTGGCGCAACCAACCCTGCCTGATTTAACGAAAAAATTTTAATTTGAACAAAAACGTTCGTTTTGGAACGAAAAGCTGTATTTGATTGGTGTAGTGCCGGATTGCATAACTTTCAGGCGGGCGGCTATTGAGCTTCATGCATAGTGGTCACAGTGGTTCGATTAAAGGCTAAAAAATCATTTTATGTTAATTTTATTGTTTTCGTTGTCTTTCTTTCTCTTTCTCTTTCTCTTTCTCTCTCTCTCTCTCTCTCTCTCTATCTTTCTCTCTCCCTCTCGTAGCTAACTTTGTCTTGCGTGTTTTATATCTTACTTAATTACTTATCACAGTCTAAATGCGTCGATCTGATAATTAATTATTCCGGACACTCTGGTGAACGCATCAACATCATAGCTTCATCGAAGTTTATGACTCCTCGGTACATGTGGATGGCCTAAAAGGACTTTAAACTGTACTTGCATTTCGCTGCACGTTAGTGAGTTATTGTAGCGGCTCCGTGGCTTCTTGTGTGACTGGTCGGATTTTTTTAACTCTCGCTACAGAAGTCTTCAAAGAAATCCCACAACGACCCACAACGTATTGGAATTTATTCAAATGCGGAATTAATACATTTTTTTACATGTAATTTAATATGCATCTTAACAAGCCGGCTATACTCTTCCGGACAGCTTTAATTATGTATAGTTTCGCAAAGTTGATCTTGAACTGTCGGCACAACATCGAAATTCGTTCAATCTTGTCAACTCGTTTGACTCTAATCTTGCAAGGATTTGTACCATATGACGAGGACACCCGGTTCGCATTAGGAACTTCTCCACAATAATCCGAACACACACACACACATACAGCCAGCCGTTCCGTCCACTGAATGTCGGAGAAACAATAGCAAATGGAAGGCACCAACTAACGGCAAATGTGATAAGTTCATCATGATCATGTCACGCTCGGTCGGGGGCCCGTGGCAGACATGCGGATCGCTTTCTGTTGCAGCACACTAATGCAGCACCCTACTGGATACGGGCTGCACTGTGACACACTAATTGCTGCTAATGGGGAGGTTAAACGCAGCGAATCGGTAGTCATTCTTTTGTGCTGCTGCTGCAGTGATATCGCGAGATACGACGTGAATCAGTGGTGTTGTAGGCGCGGTACGGTAAAGGATTGTCACATGGCGTAACATCTAATGTCAATAGAAGAAAAATGGCAACTTATGCAAGTAGTTTATCAAAAGAACGACACTTCATAATAACTACTGCTCAAAAGAAAGAACAGAACCGATTGTTGGGTGAGTAACTCGAGCGAATGATTTGATGCGTGAGTCAACGCTTTCGTGATCGTTCGGACTATCAAACGCTAGTTGCGTTGTAGATAAGCATTGCGCAGCACCAACCAACGTAAAATCAATTGTAACGTTGATTTGGTTTGATCATTTTCGACATGGAATCGAATGCCTTGCGGGACCACTAATTACTAAACCTTGACGGTGGTCTCACTCGAACTGTCAAAATCATCCACTACTCGTCTATTAAAAATCGATTAATACACACTAGGACAAATCTGTTTGGTTAACCATTTTCGCTTAATAGCTGCTTATTAGGCGAGTATAATTAGATAGCTATTGCCAACATTTGCAAAACTAGATATTTTTAGTGCTTTCGGCTAATGTCCGGTGCTCTGTGAGAAGCCTTGAATTCCAGCAGCTAGCAATAAATTCATCGGAAACAACCGGTGTTAATGATTTATTTCCCACTTTTAACTACACACGGTTCGGTAGTATCGGTGACCTTGATTGATAAGAACATGGAGCTCTCGAAACGCTATCGACCTTAGTAACTTCACCTGTTTCGAGATATTCGCAAAGCCGAGTTTCATCATATCTGATCGATTTGATATCAATCTTTGACGTCGGCACCTTAGCATTGACTAGACGAGACATACCGGGGCAAAAAGTCTTATCACTGGTTTGCAAACAGAAAATCCTAGTGCACTGCCCGAAAAATGCAGCTTGGAGGCACGGTATC
>KZ061543.1:491019-513516 GCA_002091835.1 Anopheles maculatus | reverse complement strand
CATTTCGGTTTGTCCCGATTATCACTGTGCGATCGCGGGCATCGGGGGCGAAGCGAGTAACGGGCACAAAAACAACAACACAACGAACTCAAACTCATAAAAATTGCACACTCAAACACACTCAACACATCGCCCAAAGCGAAGGTGATCGTCCTCCGTTCGTTTAGTTCGATTTTTACCGACCGTCAGCACAAAGTGACTGCCTCACACGCTACCCCAGCATGGTTTCTGTGCCCGGGGTTGCCTTACACAGTCACGTGTAAGCCCTGTCGGGTTGAGATTTCGTTCCTAGAGGAACCCAGGATTGCTTACCTTTGCGAAACCCGAGACTGACGCAGTACGACACATCTTTAAACTGCAGGTCGACCGCTTCACGGGGTGGCAAATTTTGGAACGGCCGAATGTGTCCCTCGATGTCGTGGTTCGAAGGGTACGTGTTCGCTGTGTTGTTCCGTATCACGGCCTGATCCATGTTCCGTGAGTCCTTGCGATTTAACGGTACGGTCGTCTGATTGTACACCGGGGCAGATTGTACCTCGGACAAGTTAGACAGTGCGATACCACGCACCTCTTGCTGCAGGATATCCATATCGGCGGTGGTTGGTCTTATCGGGTCACTCTTTTCCGCACACTTCAAATGCACTCGATTATTGAGGGGATGTTTCTAGAGACACTTGTCACTGGCACTTCACGATGTCTACAATATCTTTCTTCTCTTCACAAGCCACTATTATCGCATCTTCCCCCGGCGAAAGGTTCACTCTGACCAATGTCCAGTGAACTTCTGACTTAAGGAATGCTTACAGCACACCGACGCGCCTAGTAACTTCAAGCAAATCGAGTTCTATGCACCGATAAAAACCCGACACATTTATCACTAAGTAGGGTGCATCAAGAAACAGACCCCGTACACACACACACACACGTTCAAAAATGTCGAAAGGAACTGAGCGCACAAACAAGCCGCGAACCAAATAGTGAACCAAGTGCGTCGTATCGCGCCGAGAATCGCCCCTTCTAACCCGATCCAGCGACAAAGAACTACTGATGCTGAACTAACGCAATCGAAGTCAGCAAACCGTAGGCCACCTCACGAAGCATTGCGTTCGTCACCGTGGCCGTGCCGTTCGATAGAGATGGCACGAGTCTTTGTTACCTCTGTGCGTCTCGCCGGTCGGTGCATTCTCGTGCGGTGTTTGCGATTGACTCGTCTACTAAGGCAGCGATATTGTGCAGGGTTAGAGATGTGTGGCTGCTTGTACGCGAACCCGAGCCCGAGTGAGCGGGATCGCATGAAATCCAGCTGATGAGCTGATAAGCAGATTGATTCGGGAATTGCAACGAGGGAGCAGCTTTTTACCCTTCTTTCGCGTGTCGTCTTATGTGTGCGCCTTGCTAGCGTAAGGGAATTACGCACCCACACGTCTTGGCAGGCATCCCGCACTGCCTCATCACAACATCCGAGTTGCACAATCGCTTCATAAATCGGCTGCACCCGGCGATGCGTCGATCCTCGTCTCGTCTGAACGATTCTCGCCAAACACACACAGGAAACACAAGCGAAGTTCATGTGTCAAGTGCAACCGGGAAAATGGTGCCCGCTGGCAAAGTCCACCAGCAGCCGGGACTCGAACGAGGCAAGCGAGTCGCTGAACTGACGAAGGAAACGCACGATGTTTGGTAAACAAAACGGCTCTCCCAACGAGCCACTGTACCATGTGTTGTGGGTGAACTTCGCACCGATTCACACACTTTTGGATCATAAAATTTACATTTAACAACGTTGTGTCATGAGAAAAATCTTTCCATCTGATCTAAAAGGGCGACACACGACCTTCTGATCTGTTCCCTTGAAATAAACAGAGTAATAATTTCGCACACCACTCCAGCGTTTTTTGGGAGTCTATTTTTGACTGGTTCGAAACTGTTGCAGTAATTGCAAACTGGACCGCCACTTGTTGATGCGAACCTTCGACGTAGCACCGCACAAGTGGTCTTGGCAGGATGTTGCGCTCACGGATGATATGCAGCAGTTTGGCCTCATTGTCTTTTTGACTTTGTTTTAAATTTCGAAAGTCAAAGAAAAAAGTTAAAACCGCGAGGACCCACATGCTTTGGGCCCCGTTCACATTCACCGTTGTCGTTTGGGGTTTCTTCTCATCCACGGGAAACGGGGTGGGATGGGTTTTTCTCACGCTCCATCGCTCATTCTCACACGGGCGTGGGGCGGAAGGGAGTTGGACTCGTGCCTCGATTCGGTAAAGGTTTTCCGTTCGGGTGCGTCGTGCACCACCGTCATCATCATCATCATCATCATCGTCATGCACAGCGCGTCGTGGTAGCGTTTCACAGTGGGATAGATGAGCACATGGGTACTGGCCAGAAGTAATGTTTTCTTGAACTATTTTTCTAGACATAGAGAAGCTCAGGTCTGTGGGCATCTATTTTTGTTCATATTATTTTATATTTTTATATTTAATCCTTTATAGCTTACAGTTTAAAAATTGTAGTTTAGTGCAAATAAATCAGAGACAAGAAATAATCAAAGGTAGGTGAAAAATGATGGTAAAAGTGAAATCTCCTCTTTGAAGAACCCGACATAACATGGCCGCATAAACTGCTGTACAGTTGCAGATATTTGAGCTCCAAATTTTGATTAGTAGAAGTAAATACAGCTCAGATTTATTCAGATCTCCGCAAACCATATTAAAATATTTTTTTAATTCATGTTCAGTTTTATAGGTCTCTTAGAAGAGGATCACATGAAGAACACAATATTAATCTTTGAGAGTACTTCAAGTGGTTTAGTTCAACTCACTTCATAGTTAAATTTCGATGCAATAATACACAGGATTAACATCAGATCCTGTTTGAACAATTTACTCGTAAGCATCTGAGATCTAGATCTAGATTTTCCCGAGATCTAGCAACAGGTAAATTAAATATCAAGGACACGAAAACTAAGAATGAAGAAGAATACTAGTAATGTTTCTATGTTTTTAGATAATATAAAAATATTTTCAACGTAATGCTTGTAATCCTCCGTTGCGTGCTAATGAATATAGACAAATTTTGACCACTCTCAGCCACACTGTGCATACTCGGCCAAGCGCCAGGGCTTCGCTATATACCCGCCGTTCGTAATCGCGCATTCAGTTTTCTCCGAACCGCGACCGGGCTTGTAGTCAAAGCAAGCGGTACTGGTGCGTTTCTTCTGCTACTGTCCCCGTACATACTCGCGATTTGTACTTAGATCGCGTCAATCGGTAGGCCACAATAAACAACATCGAGCCCGTTGGCTTTGGGAGAAATTGTAAGAAAGAAGAGATTCGTCGTGAGCTTCGTGTGTTTGAATACTAGAAGTGTACAGTTTTGAAAGTGACCGGTGGGTGGATGCTGGACGTGGGTTCTCTTGTGGGGAGATAGTTGAATGTTTGGTGTGCTGTTTTTGTTCGGTGTCGTCCGTGTGGTATACGTTCTCGAACGATTAGAGTGACGGTTTGTTTGAGGTTTGATGTCAGAGAAAGAGCGTTCCACGCGCGCGCGTGTGTTTGTGTGTAGATGTGCTGAGCAAAGGGAAAAGTACTACTAGCCGCCCATACGTTCGATCAAAACGAAAGCACCCCTCTGACCGAAATCGAATGTTTGTTTAGCTGTGCCGTGTTCTCGTGCTTTGTGATCGATTTTCGATACTGTCGATGTGCTCGTGTTTTAGTGTGTAGGAAATGAGACGGCATCGCAGAGACTAGTGCATCGGGCCACGTTTTACGTCAGAAGTCCAGATATCCGCGTTGGAGAAAGAGTCATCGCATCTCCCACGTGTATATCATCGTCCCCTGCCTGTTTGACAGTGCTGGATGTTGACTCTGGAGATGACTTAACAGCGTACGAAAAGTGATGATCACGAAAATCGGAACCCATGTTGCAGCAGCATGTGCGTCACCAGAGAAAGAATTATGATGCAAAGCTATACGACGCCCGGCCACTACTTCCGCGAACAAAGATGCGCAAGCAGCAGCACACTGGCTGCAGTAGAACGGCATTATTGTGCCCCGGCATTATTTGTGTGCGCGCTTCCGTGCTGCAATAAAACCCTTCGAACGTGCCGTACACTAATAGGGCGCACAGCGCACTAGGAAGAGGGTGGCGCGAGGTTTCGCTTCTGTTTACATTTCCTACGCGACGCCTTGGTGCGATAAGAAGACTCACGCGCAACAGAAAACACGATAACGCGGCTACGATCAATCCGACTGCAAGCATTCAGCCGTCAGTCGGTTGCGATTGGAAGCATTCAGCTATGGTGTTGTTGTTCAATTTGTGGATAAATAGTGAAGTTAGTGTATACAATGTTGAAGAACTCACACAACCTCACATTGGGCGGTTAGACGGAAACTGGAACACAGAAGAATCGAATGGCGAAGGGGGAAGGCATTAAATCTTTTCCGGGTGTAATTAAACTTTGACTTATGATGTGACGGGCTAGTCTTGGTACTACTACCACTACTCGGTAGTGACTTTATCGAACTTCAACGAATCGGTGCTTCAGTCACGATAATGGTGATTTTGTATGCGTTCAAACCCATTCGAAGCGATTTTGTCACAAATTCTTGCATAAACATCACTCGCCAACTTGCAATTCTTGGCAAAACATCAACACACTCACACATCTACGTTACTGAGCAGCAGTAGTTAGTGCAGGGTGGAAGTCATCGACGACGACATCGACTTGTCGGTCTATGCCATGGCAAACGGGTTCGGTTTTGGGGTGTGGAAAGCCAACCGGGAGGAACAGTGGCGATGGCCAAGCGCTCACGTCGCACACGTGAAGGAGAACATAAACATTCAGCCAATGTTTGCAGCTCGGATGCACCCGATGCGGTTCGTAACCTCACACAGCAATCGGTTGGTGCCTGCACCAGGAAAACATTGTCCGTCAGTGATTGCGTTCGTTTGATCTGTGTGCCACAAGTGCTGCTAGTGCGGGCGGTTTTATTATGATGAGCTTTCGTCCAAACTGCAAGTTCTGCTTCGAAGCAGAAGATCTCCTTTTCGCGATAGAGTTACAACCGAGCGAAACGTTTAGCACATGTGTTCCCAGCAAGACCTTATCATCCCGCTGACCATGACACTGAGCTGATGTTGTTGTGCCAGCGGATGAAACGTGTCGGGTTTCATGTCCCAATTTTTTTGCGGTCTCGCTGTATTTAAGAACCTCCAGATGTTGTTGAAGAATGAAAGGCACAAAATAGAAGCTGCCTGGCAGGCAAGCCTCATCAAAATGGCAGGTGTTTGTGTGCACAAAACACGGTGAACTTCAACAAATTTAGCGCGCGCAAAGAATTTAAGGCGCAATCGTTTCCATCTTCCATCAAGGTGTAATTAAATTGTTCTAGACTGCCTTCGGCCACCGATGAAGACTGATGATGGGAATGGGAAGCACAAAAAACTAAGTCTGAGAGGGAGCGATACAAAAACAAAAAGTATGCGAAAAGGGGCAAGCATTAGCTTTAATGCCCATCGGGAATGTGCTCGCATCTGAAAAAGATGCCTCCTGCCTCATGACTCTGGGCATGTTTGGTACGGTGTCTAAGTAATATTCTAACCGAGCTCACCGGAAGGTTATCCTTGAGCTTACACACTCAGAGGTCGCTGAATTGGAGAAGTTGTCGGTTTTGCGTTGCGTGGCACCTCTAACGTACGAACGTTACTCTGCGCTGTACGAATGTACAGTGAAGCGTCATGCGGGCGTGGGGTTTATTATTCCATTCACGCACTTGCACTCGACGTGCATCCTCCAAAAGATTGTGTGACGAAGATTGCACATCCATCTGAGCGTCCGGGTACGCGAGGTACGAGAAGTTGTCGGAGAACCTGAGCGGTAATAATTCACCGCGTTCAGTATATGCCCGCTGAGGTTTAATTTCCGTTTCTGTCATTGGCGCAACTGGCACTGTTGGGGAGCTCGTGTTAAGGAAGTATCGACAGTGACGGGCATCTAACCTCTGCGCTTGACGTGCGAATGAATTCCTCGCCGATCAGTGGCAGCATATCGTTCCGGTGGGAAATGGGAAGGTTTCCCCCTTCGTAGGATGCGAGAAAAAGACGATCAATTAAACCCATTATCGAACGGTAAAAGATTAATGGATTCTGTGTCGAGTGTCCCGGCTTTCTAACGATCTGACGATGAGCCACGTGGCGAAGCCTGTCAACTCGACGTCGTTCGATCGGTGCCGGTTGCAAGTCGTGCAGGTACTTAAAGGTGAACTTTATAGCTCTTAACCCCGTCAGTGTTGCGCTCTCGAATGCAAATGTAAGCACCGGCTGACGACACTGACGCTGACAGGGTTGGCTAATGTCGGAAGGTCCGTTTTTGATGGATGTGAAGGTTAGATATCGGTATTTTACGCCGGT
This sequence comes from Anopheles maculatus, assembly GCA_002091835.1. Taxonomy (NCBI): domain Eukaryota; kingdom Metazoa; phylum Arthropoda; class Insecta; order Diptera; family Culicidae; genus Anopheles; species Anopheles maculatus. Next base: position 507,105 of record KZ061543.1, on the reverse strand, counting down.
ACTAGAGCCACCAGACTTAAAGCTAGGCTACACCGGAAAGCAGACGAAGATCAACCACTGCTCTGGAGCTGTCACTAATGGGCGCGATCATCTAATGGGGCCGTGATTAGGTACGCCGCTTGAACATGCCATTGGATCATGCGTCGCAAGTAAGCACGCACACCACCGAAGCGACTGTATGCAGTTGTTGTCAGCTGCTTCGGCACGGTAGATAAGAACAGCCGAACAGCCGCGATTGAAACACATCAGCTCAACGACGCGCTGACGACGGCGGCTACGACGGGCCGTCCGTGTTCCGGGTTGTTTGCCTCTTGCCGTTCTTAAACGCTCCATCACGGACGAAAGTGAATCATTATCACAAAATGGTCGCACCGGTTCAGGCCGACTTTGACCGGACCGAAGGGAACTTCCCCAAGGGTAGTGGGACAACGCTGGGCAGCGGTAGTGTGCGTGCCTCACAGTGAAGAAAATTTGGTTAATAGGTTAAGCGCACGACAGTGTGGAACCAATTGGAACGTGTAATTGTGCAATAGCTGGAGCTGTTTATGATTGATGGACGCACGCAGTAGTGCAGCTGCACGGATTCTTCTGGTTGAGTGGTCGATGTTTGCCAATGCGATTGTTTAGTGCGATTGTTTGAGAAATTTTGCACGAACGAATTTGTTGCCCGAGGGCGCACGCCAACTGGAGCAGACATGGTGAAAGTATGGCGTCGGGTCACTTTAGTGCTGTCGTGATTGATTGTAACTGTACTCAAATGGGTGACATGAGTGACATTTTAAGGTTAGAGATGATTGTTTGACAGTAGAATGTAGTAGGCAACTTTGGAGATGGATTCTCCAATATGGGAAGCCTTTTGGAAACACCTGTCATAGGGAATATCTTGACTTGCGAGGGCTCTCCGGAGGCCTACTATTTACAGATGGAAAAGCCCTACCCATAACATGTGGCGTATGATTCATTGAAAGAATCTCATTGTATCGATAGCATTAAATTGTCGGCACCAATTGGATCATTAGTGTCGCAATAGGGTAGGAAGAACCTGTAATTAGCCAGACTCCCCACCCCGTACACCAGATTCTGGTGCGGAAGGTCGATCGCGTGTCGGTGATGAACTATGACTAACAGATCTGTCGCGGTGAATATTTTACCGGTCTCCACATCGCAATATCAAAGATTGTAACCGGCAGAAAATGACGATAACGAGAGCTTTACACTTCCCCGTTAAAGATGCCGACCTGGCAAGGTCGATCACTTGGCAAACATTATTAGCTGTGATGAGTATCAGCTTTTTTGTGTTCGTTCGTTTGTTTGTAAGATAATAAACCGTTTTATTATTTGCGATCGATGTTAGATGAGGGATGTGGTTTACCTTCCGTACTTCCTGGTTCATTCGACAGAAGAAAAAAATCGTTTTTCGAAAACTCGCAGGAATGTTAATCAGTACGATCAACGAGAGCAACATACGCACGATAGTAAAATGGTAGAATAATCATGTTTTTTGTTGTTGTGATGTAGTTGTACCGTGCTTCTAAACGCCCCATTGACGTACCGCTGATCGAGAGAGTGAGATTAGAGCATTTGCTAGAATACCCGGCCCTGGTGTACGTGAGCCATTTTATCGGCCCGCAAATTAAAGCCTGGGTGCCGATTGTATTCAAACGAGATCATGGGATGCGATAGATGTGCGTCCGATTCGCGTCATTTTCCTGGTAGTGGGGGAGATGCTTTGAACTGAATAGAGCTTCACGGTTGGTTTTGGAAGCGGTTGTGAGGAAAAGCTTTTTGCTAGCAGTGTACCACCGCACGTGCAGTACGATTACGGCTGTCCGGTGCTGAAGTGGTGCAACGAGCGCCCGCTGACAGTTCGTTCGAAGGATCTGGTCAGATAAGGGGTGTCGCTCTTTTGGAAGTTCAAGTCAAGCACACCTTCACGTTGTTTGGAGAGGGTGAGTGTTGTTCTGCAAAGAACAGGGACGTTTGTTTTCGAATACGTGTGACATATGTTTGTAAACATGCTGCATTAAAGTCGGTAAGATTAGAATGGAATCGTTGGTGGGAAGCACCGATTTGGTGCGTTGAATGTAGGTCAGATGTATTTATAGGGAAGAAGAGTACGTCAGGTAGAAAGATAGAATACATCAGTTGGCTTAGTAGTTCATTTTGATTTAGAAAATGGCCGGATATTCTACTGGCCAAGAATCTTTTGGATTCATCTTAGCTAAATGGTTAGCATCTTCCTTATTCTTTACTTACTATAAATACTATTTAGACTGTAAGAGCTGTATCTCTTTAGGAAATATCGAAGTATTAGAATTTCTAAGTCTAATTTCAAGCTTATTCTCTATTATAATTCCATATTTATTTCCACAGAAGTTGAAATTTATGGATAGTGTGAGCAAATAGCAAAAGAAGTTCTTTAAATGAGAAAGACAAGCAGCGCACATCAGCTTTTATAGCAGCATCCCGTTCCGCTATAAACGAAGTGTTAAGGCAAGCCCGTGCAATAAACAGTGCCTAGCCATATTTAGCTCCGTGAAAGGGAAGCGTGTGTGCGTGTGTGTTGACGTTGTGCGTCAGTGAGTGAAGTGAGAATTATTGATACCATCCACCAAATGCAGCAAACATGAGCTCTCAAAAGAGTGAAATTCGCACCGAAATTAATCGTCCTGTGGCCACGAACAACGTCAGCAATCCGACCGCAGCGATGGCAGCGACAGCACTAGCAATTACGACCACTACGTCCAGCTTCAGCTGCTGTCCAGCGAACGGTGAAAGCTCATCGATCGACGATTCGATCGAGCTGAATGATAGCCAGGAAGGTGGCAACAACAACACGATGTACCACAACGGGCTGCTCGAAAAGCAGGACTATCACTTCCCGAAGCGCCCACCGGTAGACATCGTGTTCCGAGACATCCGTTACGAGGTGAAGCGCTTCAACATCACCAAAGCCAAGTTCGGTAAGTAGCGGACCGGGGGATTAGTGTCCCAAGATTCAGAATGTGTCTCGTAGCTGTCTCGACGAAGAGTTTTTGCGCGTTTGGGTGACACTGTCATGTCGTGAGGACTCGGGATATTTCGACACTCAACCGTTAGTGATCTTGACCGTTCAGACCGTCCTTTTCGTCGCCAAAACCTGTATCTTTTCGTCAGTCAGTTTCCGAGGCTAGCGCAAGTCGTTAGCCGATCGGATTCCCGCTCGGTTTAAACCAGTTTGTTTCAACGTTAATCTTAATTTGCGTTCGTTCGAACGTTTTGGGACCTTGCCTCTTCCAAATGTCAAAAATCTTCCTTTCGAATTCCAATTAGACGGTGATGGTAACCAATTTTAATGTGCTTTGCGTGAGAAACGCTCAAAAGGCTGTAAACGATGGGCAGAGCCGATTTGAGCCGTTCGTCTGATCGGTTGTACAATAGATAAAGCTGTACATTTTAATGGCGAGAGCACTATAAAAGCTTTTGTCAGATACAATCACCAGGAGACACATTAGAAATCCCGCTCCAGTGTAGAGTCTGTACCAACTTTAAATGTAACTCCGGTCAGTCATGCATTATTTATTTTCCCAATCATTTTATCACCCTTGTGGATAATGCCCACCGAACCATATCCGCTAATTACGACTATCGAGGCGTGTTATAAAGCCTACGATTTCCGTTCCGCAGATAAAAGTGTTCTAAATGATGAATGCTTATCCCTGCTGCATTATGGGGGGCGAGAGATCTGCAACCGAGCGGAATAAAATAAATACTAAGTGTTCATTTAGAATCGGCATTATGACTTTTGCACAAGTCATTAGCACTGGCTTGAAGTTTTGTAATTCCCCAAACACATATTCAGGAGCAACCACATCATCATAACCGGTCACGAAACGTTTGCTACCAGAGTGCCAACGGGGACAGTTGGCGCAGCTGTCCGAGCCCCGCTGCTGTGAAGATGAATTGAAATCAATAAATGTTATAATGTATGGCATAGCATTAACTTTGCAAGCCTAGCATCGCCTGTCGTGCAGTTCATTTACACCAGATCAGGAGTACACTAGGGTTCTCTCGTAATGGCGAATATTCAAATGTTATTGCTAGGTAAAACATTACTTTCAAATGAATGTTTTACTGGCTCGGAAAGGTATGGTTTGAAGTGACAGATCCCTGTGGCGTTGATAAGTTGCCGATGATCATTAACATGTTGGGATGTCAAGCCACTTATGCAGGATCTTCCGTGTGATTCCGGGGAAGTGAATCTGGTTTGGAACGGTGTTACGTGTTACGTGTACATTCCGCACGTGATCGTGGATTCCCTCGTGATCATAGGATTGTAGATCGAGATACTGTAGTTCCCACATAGAATTTCCTCGAGTTTCGCATTGGATGCTGGATGACTATTTCTGGAGGGATTTCTATGGTGAGATCAAGAACTCTCATATTTTTACATCTTTCTAAGATCACTTGAGGGATCGTCGAGAATTCTGAAAGATTTCCTGAGAGAATGAATAAAGCTATCAATTCTAACACTAAAATACTACAACGACTACGACAGGGAACTACTTCGTTAAAAGTCGTCCTACTTCCGATGAGCCACAACCAGCACCGGATTCATAAATGATAGCGATGGTGTCAAGGTGGTTATGTAGGTAACTGGAACTCGCGCTATCCAACCACTGCCTGCGGTGAGATTTCATTCTAATGAGTACCGGTCGTAGCGTGGTTCAAGAACACTTGGAGGCGTACTGAGCAATGTTCTAAGTCTTACCGCTGGTGTACAAGAACGCTCGCGTTGGAAGGAAAAGTGGCCTCGTTTCTTCTCTTTTTTTTAAAGTCATTCTCTCGTCTAGTTCTCCATAGAAAACCACACTACCGATCCAAGGTGGTCCAGTGATGCAGTCAGAACGGATATTGAGCCACACTAGTGCATACACACAGTGCAGGAGTGGCGCCTTCGAGCACGGTGTATAAACATTTCGAGGTGAATTGCCTCGCCGATGGACGATCATTAGAGCGTGTGGACTTGAGCTCTGCTGGTAGTTGTGGTAGTGCAGTTGAACGAAAAGCTGTGGTCAGCGTAGTATGCCTGGGCATACGCCACGATATTTGTTTACTTCGCTCGCTCTATCGCTCATGCAATGAAGGGCGGCCGATGATTGCGTGGATCTCCAAAGCAATGCGTCAATGTTGCGGTGCGCATAACGATCGATAATTACAGAGCATGCGTTTAGTGTGTTCCTTTGCTTACGGGTGCACTCAGCATGACACACACACACACATACACGAGCCACTCGTGAAGGTAAGTGTCTGGTAGGTAGTTGGGATAGGTAGTTTGCCGTAGATAGCGAACCCATGAAATCAGTGAGAGTGATCGAGAATGCGTGTTGCTTCAGCTTCAGCAACTCAAGACAAGCGTTTGTGGAATTCGTTCAAGCCACACATTCACTAGAAATTAACGCTAATTATGACGTTGATTAGGATTGATCAAGATCCGTCCGATTGCATAAGCTTGCTGCTAAGGAAGCATAGACAACTCCGATCGTCCACTTCCTAGGGACCGTGTTTCCTAACACCGTTTGGAATGATTTGCTAAAAACCTTCTACTCTGTCCACTGCTCAACTTCTTTTACGTTGAACGAGTGTGCCGTTTTGTTATAAAGGACCCAGTCGTGAATGTGTTGACCCTCCCGTGTGTGCACCGATTGCTGATGAATTGACTTTTCGATTTTTTGGGGCCAAATTCGAATCCGGCTTCGGCAACGTGAACCGGGTAACCGGTTCGGACGAGCCGGCCAAACCACCATTAACAGAACGCCGGTGTGTGGTCAGTTATGAACTATAAAGCATCCAGACGACCACGCTCCTAATTATGATGGTATGCAAATCCTAGCGTGTTTGGCAATGTTCGCGCTACTTTTTGGCCGTTTGTTTCGGCTATCAGAATCGAACCTGACGTGTGGGCAAAGTCTGTTTTCGCACGCCGTGAAATTGCATCACCGAACCTAGCGTTCCTAGCCGAATGCGTTAAGGTTACCCCGAGCCTCAATAATAATTTATGATGCCTGTTGAAATGAGCGGTGCATATGGTAACAATTTGCAAAACGGTCAATCCGAGGTACGGGCGGGCTCTTGACCTAAAAATATGAATTTCCACAAACCGCGTAGAACCATTAAGGGGCGAGCGTAGAGTGGTAGCATCTTCGCGTGATTTCAGGTGAGCGCACATTCCACAACGAGTTGCTCAGGTTAGCGGAGGCTCAATCACGCATCGCTCAATGTTGCGGAATTCAAGATTTTGCTTGTTAGATTATGGTAATAAAGGTGATTATCCATATAAATCTTGCCAACTGCTGAAGGCTTTATCATCGGTGTGTGCGGAGATGTGATGTTTCTGCCGAGACCGATCGCACCTTGATGTAACCTAGCAGCACGCCCGGGAGCTTGGGAGGTGTCAATGATCTTGAAATAAAAGCTTACGCCGGAAAGTGTTATGTGGGCGCGTCGTGAACTTGAGAAACCTTGAAACGATAGTAACGATTCCGTTACAGGGTTGCTTCTTGGGACTTTGTTTTACAATTAAACGTTTTAAGAATAATGTTGTTAATACGCTCGTTAAATGAACAACCAGCTACATTTCTCACGCCATCAGATCGATATGTATGGTTTTCTTTATTGCTTGTATTGGCCACCGGCAGTTGCTGTAGCACGAAGATTTATCGCCCAATAAAATGTTTATGGTAGGTAAATATTTCACGACCAGCATTGGTTGGATTAGACGGTATTAGTAGAGCCCCCATGTACCGTTCACCTGGCAGATCGGTCTTAGCGCCAAACACCGCTGCCGTCTAATCCTAGCGTCGATCATCATCACACTCTAACCGTGTAACCTTGGCATCGATCGTGAATGCGTGCCTTCCTTCCTTTGCCACGTCTTCAAGCCAAACCTTCGCCACATACTGCCACCTATTTGCTGTATTTGATCATAATTAATGTCGTATTAGGTCGTACCGAGCGCTAGACATATTACTAGAGATGTATACCGCACAGTTCGAACAGCTTCGAGAATGGAATAGCGTGACCTGTTGGCAGAACAAGAAGCACTTACACTGTACCAATATTGAACCAGACGAATGAAGACATCCGCCGCCATCGCTTCTTTGACAGCTTTTGTACCGCTCCATTGGGTGGCATCCATACCACGCAGAGTTCAATTGGAGTTCAATTAATTTACAAAAAAAGGCAAAAAACGTAAGCAAATTGACGAGAGAAATGACCTCCGTGATCGTGCCTGGGTGACCGTTCGTGGTCGTGTTCATGGCTGTCAGCATGATCCTTGAGTGCTCAGGCCGCGTCTCTCAACGAACATTGGCGTGGCTATGGAATGGAGAAAAGGGTGATGAAATTATACGACACACGCGACGCACTGCAACGAAGAGTTGCGGTGGAGAAGTGGGGAGACCGAACTCGTTTTCTTCCCTGCTTGTATGACTGTCGAATGTCGTTGTCCGGAAGAAAGGTTGCACACGAGCTAAACCCAAGTGCGGTGTGTGTGTGCAACGATGCATTAATGCAGATGCGTTTTTATGCTTCTCTTTCTTACCGAGAGGAAAAGTTCGTGCTAGGGAAATAATTTCACTTTCTAATGCTAGGCTGGTTAGTTGGTTGGGGGTTTTCTTTCCCTGTTAAGATCGCGAAGCTTTGCTTCCGTCGGCCTGTACGTTGCTGATTTCGTACGGAAGAGAGTATCGATTGCTTTAACTCACATCCAAGGGTGCCTAACACGTGGACTGTGAAGCCCTGAGGAATCTGAGTTGCGTAATCTAAGCGCTGGCTAAGCTTCCTGGTCTATCCGCGCCTGTTAGGTTAGCGAAAACAGTCTCGCAATAGCCCAGGATTCCGTGTCGTTTGGGAAACCCGGAACACGAGTCAAGCTTACCATCACAAGGTACCTGTACGGTTGACTCTTGTTCTGCGCTGAGTCTTTTGCTTAGCGCCCCCCAAAAACTTGTTGCTTGTCGGTTCAATTTCACAACAACCAGCAAATTTACAGGGGTTGTCAGATGATCGGTTGATATTACAAAAAATAAAAGCTAAATCTAAAGCCTCTTTAGAATTCACAAAGAAACCCGAATATCTTGGTAGAAAGAGCAAGTTCAACTTCCATGTCTTCTGAAACCCCCTGCACTGCGGCACTCGTTCGGTATCAAAAACCTGTTATGAGGTTCCTCAAAAAGGGATGCTCAATTTCGGAGGAAAACCTGTTTCTTTCCGAGCTGCCAAAGTAAAGGGATGTACAGCATAAATTTGGACACCAGGTTCAATGTCCAGACGATGCCGGGATGGGGGATTAAATTCTGACCGAATAGCTGTATTTTTAATCCCATCCTACACCTCGCAACGGGTATTGAAAATTTGATGAAAAATGTGGAGAACATCCATACGGCATTTGGGAGGAATCGGATTTTATTGGAAGAATTGAAAGATCATCAAATGATGAATGATTGAGAGATCCTTTGTAATTCTATGCCGCGTGTGTGTGTGTGTGTGTCAGCATGAAATGGCGTGAATTTGAACTTCGAAATCATTTCGTTCCGATCGACCTTGAACGAACGATAAAGTTAGAAGGCGACGCGTCGTATTTATTATATCCAATTTCGAACACAGATCTGACGTAAATTGGGCACCCCGGTATGGTGGTGAGATCACTGATAGGCTGTGCACTATGGGAATCTTCACCGGGAGTGAAATCACCTCCGGAATGTTGATTGATCGCCACCGCATAATACTTATCTGAATGTATGTTCTCTTCTCCGCTCTCCACAGAAACGAAAGAAATTCTTCACGGCATTAATGGTTCGTTTAAATCGGGCGAGCTGACAGCAATTATGGGCCCATCGGGAGCGGGCAAGAGTACGCTGCTGAACATCATGGCAGGTTATGTGTAAGTTATCGAACCGGACACTCGGTTGCATTGTCCTGAATGTTGAGGTTTTAAACTTTTTTCCCTTTTTTGTCTTCCTCCACAGGTCAGCGGGTGTGAGTGGTATGGTGCAGGTGAACGGGAAAAGCCGGTCCCACAACTCGGAAAGCTTCCGGAAGCTGTCCTGCTACATCCAGCAGCACGATGCCCTTCGACCCTGGCTCACGGTGACGGAGGCCATGACCTGTGCCACCCATCTGAAGCTCGGCTTCGGCATTGCGATGGCCGAGAAGCGCAAGCTGATCGAAAAGATTCTGTTTATGCTCGGACTGGAGCAGAAGGGTAACACTCCAACGATGGGACTGTCCGGGGGACAGAAGAAGCGACTCGCTATCGCGCTGGAGATGATCAGCAATCCACCAATTCTGTTTCTGGACGAACCTACCACCGGGCTGGACAGTTCGTCGTGTGCTCAGTGTATTTCGCTGCTGAAGCGACTGGCACAGGATGGACGAACGATCGTCTGTACGATCCACACACCGAGTGCGTTGCTGTTTGAGATGTTTGATCAGCTGTACACGGTGGTACAGGGACACTGCTTCTATCAGGGGCCAACGAAGGAGATGTTACCGTTTTTGGGCGACCTTGGGTATCACTGTCCCAGCTATCACAATCCAGCTGATTTTAGTAGGTTTTTGTTTTGTGGATTGTGATCGAGAGTCGATCAATTCTTCTAATTTATATGTTTTCTCGCCATCGAAACAGTGATGGAGATTGCGGTCGGAGAGTATGGTGCCGATGTCGGTAAGGTGATCAAGGCTGCGCTCAAGAAATATTACGAAATCAGCAGCCGCTGCATCGAACTGGATTCGACGTTCGACGATAACGGTAAGCAAGAGAAAATTGCTCTCGTCTACACCTCGCCCCATCGACAGGGCCATACAGTTTACTCTATTTCTTTTACTCTATTTTTGGACCCATCTTTCGGAGGTGGGGACGACCTCCGCATCGACGAGCGGTTCTTGCACTTGCGTGCACTATTAATTACATTGATCGCGAATTGCAGCATGCACGGTTCATGTGAGCTGTTGCAAAACATAGCTATAGTTCAGCTATAGCTCAGCAGCCTTTCATGGCCAACCCTTAGAAGTGCTTTGCTCGAGGACGAGCCTTCGGAACAATCGTTGAACTGAGAGGACTTGACGCTATAAGACGCAGGGTGGTCCCTCAGATTGGAACGCTGTGCATTGCACAGTGGCAATGTTAACCGCATCGGTAAACAGTACCACGTCGAATTGCAACTTGCTGCAGCCAACTCCCTTCTTCGGCCAATAGGCCTCTCAACCTCTCAAAAACAGTTGTTTCATGCTTGTTTTCTTGCGCCTCTTCTTCGTCTGCTTTACGATTGATCGATGACAGGTGGTGTTTGCCCACCGTTCCATCGTACGATACCCGTCAAAGTTAAACTGTTGGGCAGCAGAATTTAAATATCCCATTCATTAGCGCGTAATTAATGAACACATACATATCCGGGGTTTCGGCTGTACTGTAAGCGGGTTTTGTCTCAGCACCACCGTTGATGACTTTCTGGTGTGACATTTCACACGGAATATATTCACGTGGAACTTGCTGTGTGTGTGTGTGGTTGATGCTCGGATCAATATTGGTTCTTGATTCTACCACACATTGTCTTTGGTGTACATTACAAAGTGTACAAAGGGTGAGCATCTGCAGCTTTAGAGTTACTGATGTGATGTCCAAGAGTTGCTAATGCTTGCCCAAAAGCACAAAATTATTCAACATTAGACGGATGTGAAAATTTGTTTCTTTGTTTTCGAGACCCCCAAAAACTCCTTTCAAGTCTTCATTCCCAACAAAATGTCACCCTTGGTAATTGGTTATGCATACGGCCGGCTTAAAAGGTTTACTAATTTATGAGCTGATAAAGAACAACTCCACTAAGAAAACACGAAATGTTCGACGCATATTCACGACCATTTCAAGATCAACGTTTCGTAGCCTGGCCTGACCAAATTCTAGAACGACGCAGAAGACTGCAGTAGGTGCAAAATTTCGTTAGTGTGTCGCATTTCTGCACACGCGCTCTCCAGAGACAACCGAAACTGGTTAGGTGCAGATGACGATTCGGTTTGCAGATCGGGCGCGTGTGAGGTTCATTGTTTTCCAAAACAGAGGCACACCACGCTGCCGGTTCGTTTCGATAAACATGCAAATAAATGTGCATAAGCTTTTCAAAAAAAAAAAGGCATGAAAAAAAAACACACAAACAGTGTGCTATCTATTTACTTAAGGTTCTCATCAACGATTCAGTTACCGAGAATCATAACAAGAAGCGAGAATTTGAGGTTTAAGTTCGGTTTTTGTTTGTTTGTGTGGCTTCGCCTGCTCCTTTAATGTCTACCAACAAATCATCAGTCTATGACCGACAGGAGTTAGTGTTTTTTGTTGTTCTGGTTGCAAACATATTTGTGCCGTTTTGCTGACTTTGTCAAACAGGCTTTTGACAGCCGAACCGGACTTTGGCGGTGTTTCCTCGCTTTGAAAGAACAGATAAATGTGCTAATGTAGCTAGCGTTTGGTTAATTAAAGCCTACAGATGATGGAATTTGATACGGAGCTAATGTGTAACCGAAATAGATTATTGCGATACCACTGCTTACCGATTCTTGTTGACCTTTCTTGATCTCTTTGCGTAGTAAAAATGATGGAAACCTTCTCGATCGGTGGCAAAGCGGAAGAGATGTGCAAGCTCCAGAAACAGAACGAAGCGATGGACAACTCGTCGTACGAAGAGGAGGACATCTTCTCGAAATCGAAACCCGCCTCGCTGGTGATGCAGTTCCTGCTGCTGTTCTACCGGAACTTGCTGATGACACGAAGGAATTATGTAAGTATATCGCCCACTAATCAACACATGCAACCAGCCGGCCGTACTACTGTGAGAGCCTTTATTGAATCAAGCGATCAGCAAGCAAGGATGCGTGTTGGGATAAGGAGAATTAGCATTAAATGGCGTATTAAAAATGGAGGTAGAAGGCGAAAACTGTTTCCTGTTTGAGTTGATATAGTTGTGACCGTTCCCACCATTCTACCGGTTACCGATTCCCATACGTTTCGTGTGGTAAACTTGTTTTGTCTGTTTACTTATTGACAATATACAATTAACAGCGTACAGGTGCTCGCATTTCAAATTCCGACAGACCAGACACTCGATCGTTCGTCGATTAGTGATTGTGGATTGTGCAACAAACGGATTGGAACCTCCTATATCCAAGCATCAATGCTCACACGTTGAATAATTTTATGGTTAAATAATCATAATAGCGTGTTGATAATTAGAGGGGGCCCTAGTTTGAGTAGTTTGAGAAAATAAATTACACACCAATCAATCTATTGAACAGGCGATTGTGTTGCGCCTGGTGTTGATGTGATGGTTGCATTTACAATCGATTTTTATTTGTAGTAGAAAGCACCTCTAAACGTAGCTAAGAACAACGGAACACTTACGTTCGCACACGGTGACTCCACAAGTGGATGTGCTGCTAATCTAGTTCAAGTGCATCACGCTTGCGAAAGGTGGCCTAAGGCAAATAAGTAGAACACCCCTCATCGGGCTCTAATGAGGTCAAAACCACACGTGGACATTCTTTATCTAATCGTTCTAATTCACCGTTTTCTCGTAGTTCCTTCTATTCTGCAGAATCTTCGCCCATGCCACAGTGGCAACACTGTTCGGCTATCTTTACAGTGGCGTTGGCCCTAACGCGAACCAAGTGCTGGCGAACTATGTGTACCTTTACGGATCGATGCTGATGATGGTGTACACCGGGAAGATGGCCGTTGTACTCTCTTGTAAGTATTTGCCACTCCAACAAAAAAAGAAAGCTCTTCTCACTCATAACGCTTCTTGAAATCCTCTTCCGCTTCAGTTCAAATCGAGATGGAATCACTGATGAGAGAGCACTTCAACCGTTGGTACAAACTCGGTCCTTACTTCCTGTCCGTGCTGGTTCTTGAAATCCCTGTACAGGTAGGTGAAAGTGTTGCATCTAACAGTGCGATCCCAGCCACTGTGGAGCCGCGTTACGAGAGTGATCTTCGCGTTCAGCGCCCATCAAACACGATAGCACTTGAGTGTGCGGTTTTTGTTGTTGTTTTCGGAGGCGAATGAATCACTGGACAACCACGCGCCATGACGAGCAGATTTGGCTGTGGATAAAGTGACGGATTGTTTTTTGTGGATGGGTCATTCCTCATTCGGTTTGTTTTGTTTCACAGATCTTTTGCTCGCTCATCTACGTGGTGATCAGCTACCATCTAACGGGTAACTACGTGAACTTCGAGCGCTTCTGTATATTCGCGCTGTTCTGCGTGGCCGGTTCGATCTGTGCCCAGTCGTGGGGTTTCTTCGTTGGAGCAACACTCTCGGTTAAGGTAAGATGTAACTGTTATGAGGCAGCTATCTTTTTGTTGCCAGCTATTTCAAGCCGCCCTTTTCTGTTTTGGTTTGGTTTTTAAAAATGCTTACGGGTATAAATAATTCATTTCTATGTTATTGTATCCATAAGTAATAGTTTAAATCTAATCGCATCATGATGCCTCACATTTAAGGATGTCAAATTATACTGTGAAGGGAAATAGAAAACCTCGCATTGCTTTTTCTGTTTAATCTTCTTGATCAGTCAAATTATGCACTCGATAATACGTGACGCAACAAAACACGCCCAGTTTGGGTTAAAATATCTGCTGGACTGTGTCTCTCATACGTCTGATAAAGGCTACTAGTATCTAAAGTTCGAAATGCCATGGCTAATTGTCAGAGCTTTCCGGAAATATTTGCAGTGATACAGCTGCTGACTGATATAAACAATACGTTTTATTGATAGAACAAAAATTACCGCCCTTCGAATAAAGCATCTGTTGGGGGTTTCATGAGGCGCCATCTATTAGCGAATAGCGACAATATTAGTATGGAGTTTTTTTTTACATTTAGTTTTTCAGTAAATTTACTACTATTTTAGATGGAAGGGCGTTGAGTGAACACGAAAAATAGAGAGTGTATTTTTAAACTTACTATCTGTAAACAGTTTACCAGCAAAACTCTTTTTATAACATGTACAAACATATTGAAAACAAAAGTTCAAACGCGGATCTCTGATGCGTGTTGGATTCTCGATTGGGGATCTCTGATGCGTGTTAGGTTGGCGATTGGATCGGGCTTCGTTAACACTGTTAATTATTGAGTATGTTGAATATTTTTGACAGTTTCTCAAGGTTTTTTGATGGTGTTTCAATTATTTTTGTTTTGGTCCCCAGGTTTTTTATGGTTTCCAAGATTAAAAAAATATTTTAAAAAGTGATGATATTTATTATCCGAATCCCGGCGTACCGCCTCCCCGTACGCAGGACTTGACTATCCAGCTACGGGTAAAAACTGAGTCACAGAGAGCTAGCAATAGCAGGCCACCTCACGAGGTTGTAGTGCCAGAGAAGAAGAAGAAATCTATTATTGTCCACATAAACCTGTTTCATTTTCAACCATCTTCTCAGCATTTTATTCTAAAAGTAAAGAAGTTGTTTGTAAAAATAAACAAAATGAAAATTTCATATAATTTTAATAAGGCTCTAGTAGATAATTTAAAATAATGCCGTCATGATGTAAAGTTGGATTTTTAATAGTTTAAATAGTTTTAATGAAAATTAAAGAAATACGTTGATATTGAAAAACAAGCCAATTAATACCTGACACACCGACATCCTTCTATTCGACCCTTCAAGCCCTGCTCAAACATCACAAATTGCGTACAAGTTTATCTTGCGTACAACATTTACAGCGATGAGTTTTTGTACCGACCAATAGGGGGCGCTACTGTCTATTTCATTTCTTGTTCATTGTTACTATGCAATTATTTTAATTTACTCTTTTACTAATGTTTCTTCTTTATGATTCATACTTACAGCTCGCCGTTTTCATCGGACCAATTCTGGCGGTACTGTTCTCCGTGTTTGGTTTCTGCACCCGGTACGTCGACATTACGCCCATCTTCAAATGGATGTGGCACATAAGCTACTATCGGGCAAGCTTCCACGGCATACTGAACTCGGTGTACGGCATGAACCGGGAGGATCTGCACTGTCCGGAGACGCAGATCTACTGTCACTTCAAGAATCCCGTCCTGTTTGGTTTCTGCACCCGGTACGTCGACATTACGCCCATCTTCAAATGGATGTGGCACATAAGCTACTATCGGGCAAGCTTCCACGGCATACTGAACTCGGTGTACGGCATGAACCGGGAGGATCTGCACTGTCCGGAGACGCAGATCTACTGTCACTTCAAGAATCCCGTCCTGTTCCAGAAGGACATGGACATCGAGCACGTGGATATGCAGTCAAACTTTGTGCTGATTACGCTGATCATCATAACGATGTACATTAGCACGGTGTTTGTGCTGTGGTACAAGCTTAACAAGCGGTAAACGCCTGGTGGTGTGATCGTCCAGCAAGGTGTGGTGCCAAAGAACGAATTTCGTTTCGTTCTGTGTTGTTGTTTTATTTTATATTGCCGTCTCTTAGCCGTAGTACAGTAGTGCAGTATGTGTAAGCACAAGGGAGACGAGTGTTTGAGGTTTGAGAATCTAGAGAATCTTGCAAAACTGTCCATTCTCTGCAAAAGGAAAGGAAATATGTATGCGTAAAAACAGTAAGAAATAGAGTAAGAGAAAGCTACTACTTATCCCAGGAATCTGCGCAAACGAGAAACACGCACATTGAAAACGAGAAGGACTAGTGTGCGCATACGTGTGTGGTTGTGTATTTTGTAATTTAGCAATCGATATCTGTGATCAAATGCACTAGAGCTAGCCTAGGTGGCTATCTGTTTTGTTTTTGTATACTATATGTGTAATATGTACCAAGCAATGTGAAGTGAATTTTGATAGAAATAATGTTACGTATACACTGTTTTGTACGAGTACGAATGCTGATTGGCCAAGAATCTTCAAAGTTAGTTTATCTAGGATAGGATCAAGCAAGGAAGGATGAAGGGGTTCAATGAATGTATTAAACTTCGAATAAGATATGGAGGTTTTTACTAGACGAAATATCATACACAAATCCACAAAAACCTAAACAACGATCTTCGAATTTCTTCTTAGATTGTA
>KZ061543.1:443318-483163 GCA_002091835.1 Anopheles maculatus | reverse complement strand
GTTGATTGATGGAGATTGATAAGACAGACCTACTTATCGGAGGGCATTACACATCCCGCAGGTGGTGGTGTCAGAGGGAGAATTTCGTTGCTTTTCCCCTTTTCGTAATAATTCACATCTGATCGTTATCCACAAGGCGATTCGGATTTGTGTGCGATACGGTTTGGCTGACGTCCAAGAAAAGTGTTTTGCCCATAGTGCGAACGGGCAATTGTGCTAGCAAAAAATGAAATTTAGTTGCGCTTTATAATGAGCACCTGAATTAGTCAAAAAAAACCGAAATTATGAAAAAGGAAAGTGACAGTAGCACGTGTTTTGACGTCTATTTTAATTATAGTGTCGGAAGCACAAGCTCAAACAGAAGTAAAGATCGAGTCATGTACATCTATAAGGCTGATTAATCATTCCCTTGTACTTGGATACGGTTAACTAAGATTTTGAGCAATTATTTGCGTGACCAAACCTTATACATGTTCAGCTTTAGCTTCAGCGCTTATCACGCAAACCTGTGTGTGTATCGTTTGCACCGAAAACGTAAACAAACATTCGTGTGGCTAAATTATCGTCAACACACAGTGTCCATTCCACATGCAACACAACCTAAAGGGAATTATTTTTAACCAAAACAGACCTGATTTTCGCAACGCCAACCGAATCGTTTCAAGGAAGCATGAATTCAGGAAAATGCAAAAATTTTTACTTTTGATTCATGATCACACGCACGTGTGCGATCTGTTGTGCCCGTAGAACGTCCGCCATTGGAACGAGTTGAATAAAATGGCCACAACGATGCAACGCACACGATCAAGGCAACTAGCGCCGGTCAATGTCGCTGCCGCCTGTGATGATGGCCGGTTATTCCTTCGCACAGTCACAGAGCAAGGTGGACGATCGAAGGTGGACATACTAAATGGATGCTAATTAATGTCTGATTCATGCCTGGTAGAGAAATTTGTTTCAAAAAAAAAAAATCGCGACAGAATGAATTAAATAAAACAGTGTGACTTAAAAAAGCAACACATTCCCAATTCGTGGTGCTGCTGCTGCCGATTGTTGTCAAGTGTTTTTGGCAAAATTAAAATTTCTACTTTTTCTTCCCCATTTTACTGCCTTTTTCTTCACTCTTTTCAATCTTCTACGATATGCGGTCCCCACTTAAAACCGCCAAACGCCATCTTCGCTTGCTCGTGTGGCTGCTGCTGTTGCTGTTTGCCTACGCGATTATGTTTTTTCGCAGATGATTCTTCCCACTTTTGCTGTGCCGATGGCTGCGTGCGGTGTGAAATAGGGGGGGTTCTTCTTTTCTTTTTTGGGGAGGTTGAGACCTTTTTTAAAATTCATGAGACACGACAAGAACCGAGGCGTCGCCGTTACCGGGTCTTCTTTGTTGAGGAGTTTTTGGTTGGCAGAGAACGCACCCCCCTCCGTTCGCCAGAATAACCAGCTTCAACCGATTTGAACGAGCAGATAGAAGGAAATGGGAGTTGGACGCTGTTGGACCGTTGGCACGCTCCATTTATGTTGAAGATCGGTTAAAAGATGAAGCTTTTGAATTTCAAACAGTCAAAGCATAAAGGGGAATTCATCAAAGTTCTCTTCAAATCAAGTTTGTAAAGATTCCTGCCTCTACATTTTTTTTTATTGGTGAATTTGTTCAAATAGTCGTAACCTCCAGACACACCCGTTGGATCCCATAGTGATCCCATCGGGGAGGTTGTCAGATTTTATTTTATTTGATTATTTGATCGCATACTGACTGAAAATATGATATCAGATGTACGATCACTATTACTATCAGCTAGAATTAGTAAAAAAAGGAGAAGAATATGTCTAAACACATATAAATTCTAAAATATTCTAAAAGTTTTCTAAGTATCCATACAATCTCCATCTTAATTTCTTCTAATTCCGCAGTCTACAATGTTCCAGTTTTGATTAGACACCCTGTACAATCGAGAGTGTTCAGTGCCAGACTTCTTAAATATTATGTCATCTGGTGTGAGGCTAACCGAAGCTAACGAGCCGAAGTTCTCATCACTGGTCCCATTCCACTGCCACTACCCGATCATTCCCCAATATCATTGATCGGCGTTCCATATCGCACCGCATTCTGTATTCAGTTTGGGTGGATTTTGTGTCTGTGACGACGAAGCAGAAGCACATGTCTCTGCTGCCTGCACACACATTTTGCACGGGTTGAACGAACTTCAGATAACCTTCGTTGAGATTATTTTCGACTGGCTTTTTTTCGTTTCGTTGTCACGCCGGGACGCATGTTGAACAGAGAAAACGCTGCCCGTCGTACTAATGGGGGGTTGCTGGTAGTGTGCGTGACAGCATGCAGCACGCGCACGCTCGCACTAACATCTCGCTTTAGTAGATTCGGTCTATGTTTACATTTTTCTGCCTGCCATCGCTCGATCACCGTTTTTTTCCACTCCGCTTTGTCAACTATCTTTGGCCTTAAAACCTCGTCGAAGCGTTAATCGAAACACAGCTGCCCTTGTACGAGATGCAGTTCGCGCCTATGCAGATTCACACGCGTGGATCGTGGAACCGGTTCCGACCAGTTTGCACGCGCAAAGATCATGATGGGAGCGAGACAAAGTTCAGAACTGGAGCGACCGACCGCTCGCCGCTAGACGCCAGCGGGGAGATTCGAGCGAAACAAAGGGTTCGTCTCTGATCGGACGAACTGGGTGCGGCTTCTGATGTCGCATCAAACCTACACCGATGCACATTCGGTACGATTTGTACGGTGCGAATATTACCCTTAGAGAGGGCATCACCATCATCATTGGCAAGTTGCACAACGAACATCCTAAGCTGCTTTTCCTGTGCGCTCTAGTACGACCACAATCAACCTGCAGCTGTAGTTGAGTAAAGAAGATGGAGACATCTTCCGCAGGAGTTCTGTCCGGGTTGATTTTTGTTTGAGAATCGTCCACCAGCCGTCCAGAAGAATCGCGCCACGCGTAATCGCACTTGCGCTCGTCTGAATTGACCCCGTTTCAGACGTCTTCCTGACGCGCCTAGTAAATAAACACACTCCTGCACTGTTCGCAAATCGCGCCGAAAGACAAAGACGCTTGACGGTTGGGACGTGTGGCGCGAATGTGAGTGTGCGTACTGCTCGTGCTTATAGCTGAACGTATCATCCCGTTGGCAGCGAGTGTCGAGAGTGTTGTTCTTTATATGTACAGTAGGTACCATAATTAAAACCCTTTATGTGAGACTCCTTACACGAAGCCTATTATACTAGCTCTCCTATTTGGAGCCCCTATTACGAGGCACCTTATACGAGGTCACTCTAAACTCGGTTCTTAAGATCCTGAGATACTTTGATACTGTGAGCATTAAAGCATTTCTATAGCACTAGAACTTTGTTGGTACTACATAGGAGATCTTCGACTTCTAGATCACTATTATGAAACTCTTTACGGCGAATGTGGATTAAGCTGGAGAAGATATATTTCGAAGCCTGCGAGAAGGATCGTTCAGAAATTCGCTTGGATTCAAGATCTGTAGCCCTTATTATCTGACATAATAACAGGTCTGCTTCAGTCTTACTCTCTACCACAGAAGCGTAACGGTTCTAACACTGAATATCAACCTTATCATCATGTCACACACTGTACACACCCAGCCGCTCTTGCCATCCGCACAACTCTTGGCCACTTGGATCCACTTATCAATCTTCGAAACCTTTTGCTGTAAATTGCAACCCCATCCACCCTTGAATTGGGGAGGAGGACGCCTCGGTTGTGCGAATATGCCCACTCAGACACACACTAGGAACATAGAATTGATAATCAAACATCAAGTCGTTCCGGTCAACGATGGGCGGTAGATTTGCTTACTCACAACCCCTCTATTCTTCCCGGTTATGTGCCAATAGTCAACTGCGAACAGCCCGTGCGATATGTTCGATGTGCAGTTGTTCGCTATTTGCAATTCTAAGCGACTGATCGTTGTTTGATTTGAAGATGATTGGATTACACACATGTCCGGGAAGGAAAGAAATTCTACCCGAGGTAGAAAATGAAACCGATTTCTCTCACCAGCAGGAGGGAATTGGTTGCCCTCCATCCCGTGCGCAACAAGTGTGTTACATCGCAGTGCATAAACAGGCACGGCACGATGAGACCCGTGAAAGTATCGCTTGCTGCGCAATGAAGCGTGAAGCCGAACGCTTCGAGCTGCATTTTAAATAAAATATTTTGCATTTCTGTACGAGCATGAGCACGCGCACGGCTGCAAACTGCGTTGTGATTTTGAGATTCGATGCGATTACGTTCAAAGGCTTGAGAATATAGGTTGCAGGGAGATCTCGGATCTCGTTTTCCCCAAAACGGAGAATGGGTACTGCATTGTGTGAAGCTTAAGTTTCAAAAATAAATATTTAAAAACGAATGCATACATTGCACCGAAAAAAAGGCATTTCTTATTAATATCATGAACTCAATTCTCACACTGTTTACGTACGTTGGTGCGATCGCACCAATGGCAGAACAAAACGAGCGCATCGAAATTGTTTTTCCGTTTTTTTTTTGCACTTACAGCATAACATCCCATCCGTGCCGAATGAAAGCAACCGGCACGAAACAGCGTCCTTAACGCTTACCGAATTGCGTTAGGTTAGGTATTTGGTGGTACATTCGTCAGAGGGTAAAACATACATAAACACTCACTGACGCAAACATCGCCGTAACGCCGATTGGGAGCACATGGATATTGAAGGTCAGGCTTGTAAAGGCGGAGAAAATCCACCGTGGAAAATTTGGGTTACGGACATAAATCCCTCAAAAGGTGACAGGTTTTTCTTTCGCACGTTTTGCAGGAGAAAGATTGCAATTCCCGATAGGCATACATTGTGAACGATCGATTTGATCTCGATCGTACGCAAATATATTCACCAGCGTGTGATGCCGGCAGTCCAATCGTGTGATATTATGGGAGCCCGTGGAGCTGTTCACACGTTCCCAGGGTCTGGACAAGTTTATGGTAATCTTTGTCGCGAGTTAACATTGACCGTTCCGTTTCGCATGGGAAGGCCACACAGAGTAGAATAGAAGGCTGGAGCGCATCTTCAACACTGGATCCCACACACTGTTCGCGTGGGTTCGATTGTTTTAATTGAGCTCAATTGGAGGATCACGAGGATCACGAGGTTAGATGGTGATGATGGTACTGATGGTTCCTGGCAAATCATCACCGTGGTGTCTGTCTGTTGCATGCCCTAGAATTTAACCGACTATTTTAGATCCTTCTCGGAAGATGTGTCCGCTTCGGTGTTGGGTAATTGGGATGCACTCAACATAGCTCTCTCTCTCTGTCTCTCTCCCCAAAGTTCACTCTGTACACAATGTAGATTTAATATTTTGAAACCGGTTCTGACACGCAACAGGAAACCGGAGTTGTACTGATCGGTGCTCCTTTTCGTTGCACGTTTGCTTTCCAATGGATGTAATGTGAGATAGAACCGAAACCTGAAAACCTGTTTGGTGTGCGATCGTTTCGCTGGCAAGGTGGCGGGTAAAAGCTAGAGTGAGATGTTCCAACTTAAGCTGCTGCATCTCCAGAGCTAGGAAGCATATTACCCAGACTGGGGGCAATTCGAACAGGCAAACGCAAAGCAGCTGATCCGAGTGTGGAGTAATTTTGCTGGTTCAGACTGAAGGCTGGCCTAGTTATTGGTGTGGTCAGCCGTTTTGCTGCCTTGCCAGGGACCCTCCATCGCTAACCGGTTCTACTGTATGATTGTGTGTGTTGAACCATGAACCAGGGTACGAAATCCGCTCTCGTCGAGATGAGAAACAGTAGCTTTGTACAGAAGGAAGATGTCATGCGCACGAGGTCAGTGCAGCTTGTGGCGGACACCTAGAAACACTTCTTTGTTGCATTTATTTTCTCTTCCGGATATTCTGGACAAGAAACCAGTGCTCATTTGCTCATGAGCAAATACACTTTGCATTGAAGTTTCCTTGAGGAATTATGGCATTTGATTAGAGTAGGATTTGTAACTTAACTCTCGCATCCTATATTCCTTAATCCAGCTCCAGTTCTAACCGCAAATAGTGACGAAACCTGCCAAACGACCTCTTCCTGTTTCCTGTTTTTCGTCAAACACATCGAACACTATCAATTGTCGCACTTTTATCGGATAGTTAAGCTCGCTTCTCGCTTTCCTCATCATTTACACCTGCCCTGATGTGCTGTACGTGTGCGGTTATGTCTTATCTACCATGTCTCTCTATCGTTCCAGGTCGGGACATACTGAAAGATATCAGCGGAGAGTTCCGAGCCGGGGAGCTAACCGCCATCATGGGACCGTCCGGTGCGGGCAAGAGCACCCTGCTGGATATTTTGGCGGGCTTTACGTAAGTGTGTGTGTGTGTGTGTTGTACTATTTGCATTTAATAGCAGGAAGAGCGCGTTGACGTTCGATGACGTTTCAATATTAGCCAGTTATGGTAAGGTTGATTGCATCAATGTCAAGTAGAAGTTTTGCACTTCCTGTATTGCTGGCTCCATTGTCTGTTATATCTTCTATAGAATAGGAGCGCTTGATCCTAGAATTTATTTAACAGATAGGTGAGTCATAATCATAATGCAAACATTTTATTTTTGAAACACGATCACCACCGAGACCGTAAGGATCAATTCTAAATAGAAGGCTTTGGAAAGACTCACTGCATGAAGTAAATGTGCTTCAGCGACTTCAACAATCCATAGATCACGCGCCATACATACGGTATCGTGAGTTTTCTAACACAAAGAAACATGCAAGGTGGCGTACTTCAGGCCCTATTGTTAGTCGGTGCGCGTTTGCGAAGCCGCAGACGAAATCGCTTAATCTTGCCCCGGGACTAGGCAAAAGCTGAGCCACCAAGCGCTAGCGCAAATGGTCATTAGTGATGATCGATGAACCGCAGTTGATTGACACTTGAACGGTAGCTAATCGGACACGCAGGAGCAATGCACTGGTAGCCGTATAATACTTGGATCTTTCGACGACGATTGCCTACCACAATCCAACCAGTGTGCGATATGAAATGGGCGAGCGGTCAGTGTAAACTTTTACTGCAGTTGGAAACGTTAACTGTCGCCCAGTATGTGGCTCCTTTGTGCTAAAGGTTGCTAAACAAAGAAAAAGCTAGCTTTGATGCCCGATGAGTCACAACTCACAGTAACTGAGCGTGATCGTTGGACTAACACGATGGTACTGTTACTATGGCGGTTGCCAGCAAGCCACCGTAGGCTACGAAATCGACTTTAGGGTTGGTTTCGTTGTGTACTCGAGTGGCGTCATAAACGAGGGCTCCCCGGCGTGTAATCGAATTCTTCGTCGAGGGTCCTCGCGCTACGACTATATCTGTACAGGCGGTGCACACATATTTGTGTTTACCGACTTATGCTTATCGTTACAACATATTCTTCAAACCCGACAAAAAATCCGACTCGACAATGACATTAATGTGTTTTTGGATGTTTGTGTTTATTCTTCTCCAATAAAGTGAGGGTGGCTTTACGGGGGATATTCTCGTCAACAAACAGGCCCGTGATTTGAAACGATTTCGGCGCCTCTCCGCATACATTATGCAGGACCATGATCTGCAGCCCCATCTGACGGTGCTGGAGGCGATGCACTTTTCCGCCAATCTCAAAATCGGAGCCGAACTCAGCCCAGCGAGTAAGAAAATTCGCGTAAGTAAAGCAGTGTACGCAGATGAAACACTTGTACAACCTGCTGCGACCAGACGTTGTTTTCATGTATCCTTCTCTTTCTCTCTCGCCTTTTTTTTACATTTTCTGCAGATGAACGAAATTCTCCGTGCCATCGGACTGTACGACGCGAAGAAAACACGCACGGGAAGGTTATCCGGAGGTCAGAAAAAGCGTCTAGCGATCGCGCTGGAGATTGTGAACAATCCGCCGGTAATGTTTTTCGACGAACCGACGAGCGGATTGGACAGCTCCACCTCGACACAGTGTGTCGCACTGTTGAAGCAGCTGGCCCGCGAAGGTCGCACGATCATCTGCACGATCCATCAACCGTCTGCACTGCTGTTCAACATGTTCGACCATCTGTATGCGGTTGCGGAGGGCGAATGCATCTACACCGGCGGCACGGGCAATATAGTTTCGTTCCTGAAAGAGCTGGACATCGTCTGTCCAGAGCATTACAATCCCTCCGATTACTGTAAGTTGAGAGTCGCTTGTACGCACTTGTACCACAAACAGTTCTAAACTTTGTTCTTGAAGAAGTACGATTGAGGATGGTGTAATGGTAATCGTTGCACTTGACTTGTACCCTTGTTTCATGGTACATTGATTTTTTGGACAGTTTTTGAGTCATCGCAGGCAGGTGTATGTGTGTGGGATGCCTCTTCATTTCGTCACGATGAGGTTGCTTAAATGGCTAAAGTTTTAGTGATACCTGCCAAATATTACACGGTAGATAATGCTCTGGAACGTTCAAGGTAGAATCCAAAGATAAGCGAGTCGATTGATAGTCGAACGTTACTAGCAGAATGGGCTACCCACTTTTGGATAATCATGTTCGATGACCTAGGTGTTTCAAGCAGGGCAGTAATTGGGGAATTGAACTTCTTGGGAAGGATGAAAATATTTTAATAATTTCTTAAGTTTTAGCACAGCTTCAATAACGAGTCCATGTATGTGTGAACTGATGAGCTTTACTTTCCAGTTATTTGTTTATATCCAATTTATATAAGATTTTCCTTTATTGTTAAATTGCTTTAAATAGATTGCAATATGTTTTTGTTTGTACAAAAATTCTTAATATTAAATAAGAATTCAAAAAAAGCTTACAATAAGCAACCTCAGAAAGCTCCACCAGCAAAACAGGTTGAATTTGAATGATTCTCACACATAGATGGCGCTTTTTCGTTTGGCATTCTCATTCAGCTGTCTTGTTAAAGTCAGTTTTGATACAACTGGTTGAACATTTTGTATTGCGGTTTATTTAAAAAGTTAGATGATTCAACCACAAATAGTGTAATCTTCAAAACCAATATATTTTCTCCTAAAAGTTAATTAAGCGATCGTTTTCTCTATTTTATTTCAGTGCTGGAAATAGCAACACACGACTACGGTCGCCTGAACGATAATCTAGTCGAAAAGATGATGAACGGCCAGAGCAACTTCTACCGCAATCCGGAACCGTTCTCGCCATCGTACGAAAGCAAACTGATGCCAATCAAAGAATCGTCCCCCGAGGGACCAATGATACTGCTCGAGATGCCACTGTTTCCCGAGAACGACACCAACCAGCGACCAGTATCGCCCGTGCTAGCCAAACCAAAGAAGCTCGCCAAAAAGCTTTCCTTCAACCCGGAACGGTGGTGTGGACGGGACGAGATCTACACGACCAGCTTCTGTAGACAGTTTTCGTTACTGTTGCTCCGCACATTTCTCATACTCAGCCGGGATCGTTCGCTGATGACGATGCGGTTCGCAATTCACTGTCTGATTGCGCCACTGATTGGGATGCTGTACTTTGGGATCGGGAACCAGGCGGCACAGATCTTCAACAACTACAACTACGTGTTCTTCTCGATCATGTTTCTGATGTTTACGGCATTCAGCTCTATGACTATGGCTTGTAAGTGTTGAATGGCGCAAGGAATTTTGTTATATTTGAGATAACTTACATCATGATTGTTCTTTGCAGTTCCTCTCGAGTTGCCGATCATTACGCGGGAGCACTTTAATCGGTGGTACTCGCTGCGGGCATACTACATCGCCATGACGGTAGCGGACATTCCGATACAGTTGCTCTGTACCGTCACGTACATCGTCATCACGTACTACATGACCGGCCAACCACCGGAAGCTTTCCGTATCGGGTTGTTTACACTGATCTGTCTAATGGTCGCCTGGGTGGCGCAGGGACTCGGTTTACTTGTCGCATCACTATTCGACGTGAAGGTGAGAACAAGTCGTCGCCTATTGAATCTACTCACACTCTAATGGAAAATCTTTCCCCCCGCCCACAAAACAAAACAGAACGGTGCGGTTTTTGGACCGTTCTTCATCTGTCCGTTCCTGATATTCTCCGGGTTCTTCATTCACCTGACGGATGCACACCCGGTCATGCACTGGCTGTTTCACATCTCGTTCCTTAAGTACGCGCTGCAGGGTGCGGCCATGGCCATCTTCGGCTACGACCGGCCCCGGATGGACTGTGACGAGACGTACTGTCACTTTGTGTTGCCAAAGAAGTTCCTCAAGGAGATCGACATGCTGGAGGCGGATTTTGTCGAGGCTGTGATAGCGCTTAGTGTGATATTTTTCGTCTTTAGGGTATCGGCCTTCTACGTGATGCAGTACAGGATGAAGAATAAAATTTAAACGAAGCACTGGTGGGACCACATAGCCCTAGTCAGCGATCAGCAGCAATAGCAGCAGCAGCAGCAGCAGCAGCAAGCAGGCTATCACTCAAATCGTTCGCTTTTCTTCGCTCAACTCACATTCCGTCGCGCAATGATGCTGCCATCGAAACACGGGGCATTCGAAGGAGCGGGCACAGTCCAGAGTTTGTGACAGTGGGCAAAAAAAATACAAATTTTTACGTAGATGGTAGTAAACGCCCGATGAGAGCGTTACGTTTCATTGTTTTGTTAATCGCGGTGCATATAAGCGCTTGGGGGTTTTGCTTGTCGCAGAGTTAGCATTTAAGGAGAAGACTTGTCCTCGTACCATTATGGGGTAGATTTCAGGATGCGCAAGTGCACCACTCATGACGCACTGTGCCGCACGGAGAAAAAGGGAGAGTAATCCGGAAAAAAGAATAATGGAAGCTGGGAATGGCTTGCTTTCTTGCTTCGAAGGGCGCAATATGTTCTAAGCTATTGTTTGAAGTAATCTTGTGATATGTATGTAAATAGGGCTATGTAATGCTAGTAAATATAACTCCGCTACGAATGGTTTTAATCGAGCTTTGTTGATGTTTATGATGAAAGAAATTTTGTTTGGTGGGATTCGGTGGGACCAGCTAGACGTTGAACAGTATGAATCAAGCATAGGGAACCATGTTTCTCACTCATAGTAGATTGTTTTAAGACTATATTAAAGCTGATTGAAGATATTCATTCTCCTTAATTTAATCAAGATGACATCAACTAGACGTGATTTCTTATGAGTCAATGAAAGAAAAATGTTTTCTCCTCAATGATAATATAGAATGTATATTAAAGAATTCACCGGGGCGGCCCGGTGGTGATGCGACAGCGGCACCGGTCTTCACACGGCAAGACCGGGGTTCAAGGCTCATCTGGGCCGTTCCCCCATAGTGAGGATTGACTAACCAACTATGCGGTATCAATTAGTCTAGTAAGCCAGAAATGGCAGGCATGACCTTAAGAGGTCGTTAGGCCAAGAAAGAAGATATTAAAGAAGAACAAATGAGATAGACAATTGTGTTAAGAACCCTTATTTAATAATTGTTGTCATCAACCAGTGCCTTATTAAGTATCCAATATATTGAACAGTAATATTTTGTTTAAATTGCAAAATATTTTTTGTTAATGAAAAATGTGATTTGTAGTATTAATTAGCATTATTTTCATTTGTTTTATTTCTGCGTATATATGACCTACATCGAATTATCATTAAAAGAGCTATGGGATTACCAAATTAGCTTGTTTGTGCTGATTGTCACATGTTCTAATCCAGTGAGAGGATGACAAAAAATCAACCACATAATACTCCTGTTAAAACAATCTCTAAATCTCTTCAAAACACCCCTCATCTCCAGACTACCAACGCCACAATCCATTCTAATTCGCATGTGTTAGCGGATCGTTTAGAATGATCTGATTCTCACCATTGTTGGTAGCGCCATTACACCTCGAACAGTCTCTCGCCATTCTGCAACCATCATCAAGATGAGACAGTGTGATAAACCATGCATATGTTTTTTTTCCAGGTTTCGTTACGTATTTGGCCGTTTAAATTATGCTCTGTAACAGATTACCACGCGTGGAAACGATATTGATTTAATCAATAATGCCTCACACGCACACGTATGTAAACCGGCCGAAGAAAACCGGCTAGCCCTGATACAGGGTTTAGCAGTAGCGTGCGGGAAGAAACAGCACCGCACGAAAGGGTATCGCCAGTCGAGCCTCCGCGATCGGCTGTGGCTGTAGTGCCATAGCAAATATACTACTGGGGGAGTAACAAGAGCCTTGGGGTAGTGCAATTCTCGTGTCGTGTCGACTAACGCCAACGTCGAACGTCTGCTTGGGTTGGTTTTTCGCACAGTTTCAATAGAGCGTTGAGCGCGAGTGGTGGTTTATCGCGGAGCCGTGCGTCAACTGTACGAAGAGATCGTACGAATAGCGCTATGCGATAGTGTTGTTAGAATTACTAATAGCTGTTGTTAGTGGAATGTGTAAGATAAGTTTTTGTTGAAACAAATTGAGCGTAAGAAGAGAACGATCATCTAAGAGACCTTGCTGGATCGACATTTGTTATGCTTAGAACGAGCTCTTCTCGATCACAACCGTAGCATTAATAAAGATAAAGTAGAGTGGGGCAGAAGAAGAAGAACGTGTGTGCGACGAATGTCCATAGTTTACAGTGCGTGGTGAATGATGGCGGATGAGAGTGTCGACGCAGTGGCACTCAATCTTGAGGATCCCGTATTGGGACAGAGCTTAACGCTAATCTTTCGCAACATTTGCTATCGACGCAAGGATCAGAATGGCGGACGACCGAAGGACATAATTAAGAATGTGTCGGGAAGGTTTCTACCTGGCCGGTTGGTGGCAATACTGGGCCCATCCGGTGCGGGGAAATCTTCGCTACTCGGTATCCTCTCCGGGTTGAGGTTAGTAGACGTTGCATGCTTCATTCATTTAGAATGACTTATTAAATAAATCTCTCTACAGACAAACGGGATTTATCGGTACGATCGAGGTGAACGGGTACATGCTGGACAGAAGAAAATATCGCCAACAGTGCGTCTACATCCAGCAGGACTTTAATCTAATCGAGCATCTAACCGTGCTAGAAACGATGAGCTACGCCGCCGAACTAAAGATGCCCAACAAATCCGAAATGGTGCGCAAGAAGAAGGTGAACGAGATCCTGCACATCCTGGGGCTCGATAATGGTATGCGGACATTGGTAAAGAAACTTTCCGGCGGTGAGAAGAAGCGTCTCTCGATCGGGATTGAGATGGTAAGCAATCCGCCGATCATACTGCTCGACGAACCAACGAGCGGCCTGGACAGTGTTTCCGCGATGGAGCTCATGAGCTACGTAATTGAGTTTCTTGGAATCTTGGAGACTGGGAAGGCATGTTTGGTACATGTATAAAAATCCCCGGCACAACACATGTGTAGCGCGTTTGGCCGGTATCGACGTGCCAAGTTAATTGTCGTCTTACGTCTGTGATGCTTCGCAAGCAGCGATCGTACAGTCTTTGCGCATTACCCACCCTCGATGACTAGTTACATTCTCTTCTATCATGACGTAATGATCACCCGGTGTCGCTGCGGTGCGATTGAGGGTCGATGAAAAAAAAATGTCTATTGCACACATCATAGCGCCGTTTCCAATGCGATATTCTATGAATGGGAAACGCATTCGTGTGCATAGTCGGTTTGTTGTAGCGCTCTCGCGCCTGGGAGTGCAATTTTCCGCTCAAGGTCTCGTGCACTTACAGGCCGGCGTAGCGTCGGTCGCACTGTGTACAAAGTATTGGTGCACATTTTGTGTGACTGATTAGTTTAGTAGTAGAAACGGACGCTCGGTGTTGTAGTGTTGCCACTGGAGCGCTAGCGTTTCAGTGTTGCATCGTGCGTCACGCAGTGATGACGATGGCGGACCGCGAGGAGATCGAGCTGAAGCGCATGTCAACCCCACTGCAAGACTTTGTACCATCGACAATACGGTTCCGGAACGTGGTTTATCGTACGAATGGTAAGAAGCTTTGTTGGAGGAGCTGTTTATCTGGTTAGCAATCAAGCCACGCAATTTTCACAATTCCAGAAAAGGAAATTCTGAGCAATATCTCGGGCCGTTTCCAACATGGCCGACTGGTAGCGCTGATGGGACCATCGGGGGCGGGCAAATCTTCGCTTCTGAACGTGCTCTCCGGTGCACAGATGTTCGGAATGATCGGGTCCGTCACCATAAACGGTGAGCCGGTGGAAGAGAACGATCCGCGCAGTGTGTACGTGGAGCAGGAGTGTCCACTGCTGGTGTTTCTTACCGTCCAGGAAACGATGCAGTTCGCGGTAGACATGAAGATGCCCCAACGATCGTTACAATCCGTTAAGGAGGCGAAAATCGACGACATACTGGAGATGGTTGGTTTGAACGAATCTCGCAACACTGTGGTCCGAAGTCTCTCGGGTGGAGAACAACGTCGGTTAGCGGTGGCAGTGGAGTTGATTACAAATCCCCCGATTATGTTGCTAGACGAACCTACCAGTGGGTTGGATAGTGTATCTTCCACACAAGTCATCTCGCATCTCAAATCTTTGGCCATGAGTGGACGTACGATCGTTTGCACGATACATCAGCCAGCTTCTAGCCTATTCCAGCTGTTTGACGATGTGTACTTACTGCGCCAAGGTCGATGTTTGTATACGGGTCCGGTGGAGAACATGTTGGCGCGGTTTGCACGAGTTGGACTTCGATGTCCGGAGTATTACAATCCAGCGGACTTTGCACTGGAATCCATATCCGCCAACCAACCCGAAGCACACCGGATGTTATGTCGGCTGGTCGATGAGGACATGCGGGAGATCAATGCGGGAGCTCCATCGAGTCCTACGACGCTTGCCGCACAGCTGACTCCCGAGAAGCGGATCGCACGTTATCAAACTGCCTGCTATTATCAGCTGTACACACTGCTCAAGCGTTCCGTGCTGTCGTCAGCTCGGGATGAGTTTTTCCTCAAAATTCGTCTCGGCATGCATCTGGCGCTGGGTCTCGTGTTCGGAGCCGTACACTACAATGCCGGTTCGGAGGCGGCCAAAGTGCTCGCCAATGTTAGTAGTTTTTTCCAGCTTTTCGCTTTCGTGTACTTCACCAATGCCGTGTCGGTAGTAAACTGTAAGTACGCGTGCACCATTCCGGGTGGGACTGTGCTGGTAACTCTCACTCATTACTTCCACAGATGCGGACGAAGTGAAAGTCGCGATTAAGGTAATCGCCAACAATTTGTACAGCCGAGCGGCGGTACAGCCGAGAGGCGTACTTTTTTGCCAAACTCATCCACGATCTTCCGCTGCAACTGTTTTGTCCCTCGTTTCTGCTCGCGATCGTATACTATCTTACGGGACAGCCGATGGAGTGGACGCGGTTCGGTATGCTGCTCGGTGTGTTCGCTGTCGGTGGTGTGATCGGACAAAGTTTGGGACTGATAGGCGGGATCTGTTTTGAAGTGAAGATGCAAAATTTCTTCGTCGCAAACGCGTGTATTGTGCCGATTCTGTTTTCGGGATTTTTTGTCAATGCGGGCGACATGATCTCGATTCTGCGGCCGCTCAGTACGGACCAATGCTTTCGGTATCAGTTCCACGGTGCGATGCAGGCACTTTATGGGTACGATCGGGGTACTATTCCTTGTGGGCAGGTGTACTGTTACTATAAGAAGCCGGCCACCATACTGGAGCAGTTCGATATCGATGCGTACGGGTATGGGACGAGTATTACGAAAGCATTGGTGCTGGTGCTGATAATGCAGTTGATTATTTACGTTGGGTTTATGGTGCGATTGAGACGAATAAAGTGAGCAACAGTGTGCGTATTATGAATAAAAATAAGCAGTACAACAGCGCGCTGTTCTGAGGAAATAAGATAAGGTGTTGTTTTGCAGAGAACTGTAGCTTGTTTAATGATCCAGTGGTCGGCATACTGGGGCTCGTTAGCTTTCGTGTGATCGGTATTTAAACTGTATGTTTTAAAATACATATTTTAGATTACTTTTATATTGGAATCCTTTATGATTACGACCATGTCTTGCATTGCGAAGAGGTGTTAAATTTATGATCATGTATGACACTTATTGAGGTAAATAAATGACAGAACCTTGTGTTATTTATTTAATTATTCGTTAAAGGAACTGAATGTCTTGATTACAATGAAAGCAATTTAAAAATATATTGAGAATTTCTAGGTGTAAAAACACAATAAATTTCACATCAACTAGAACTTTTTCTTTGTCTCTAATATTTTCTGAACACCTTAGCCTATCCTAGATTCGATATCCGCTTCTGGAGTGTGAATATTGGCGTCCTTACATTTACCACCAAGGGCGCAACTCAAAATATGAATTATCGAGATCTGTTTAACGCACTTTAATTTCAAGGGGTTACATATACTTCACTAGATCATATGACTTGTTTACTACTGTATTTATAATGATCAGTTTAATCGAATAAAGACAAGAATAGCGATAGCTCGATCAGAAAAAACTACTAACTTATACCATTACGATACGCACAGTGTGTGAGCTACTTGATTCTCTCACACGCGCAACGCTTAACGAAATAACTAAGCACAGCAACAACTTGCTTGTACTGAACTTAGTGTACGAATCGCTTCCCGTTCTAAGCACAAACACAAGTAAGATATGCGTTTGATAAGGGCCAGTGGCTATGCATCTGCTCTTGTTTGTACTTATGTCATCAGATAGAGACGCAAATCAATCGTATCTAATTTACATCGTGGTTGAACCAATCAATACAGGTTACTATCAAGAACAAGTACGTAAACGAAGAGTGTAAGCAGCAATAGTTCTCGAGTCGAGTGATAAGACTCGATAAGTGAGTAATATAATGAAAAGTATTCAAGTTTTCAATTATTTTAGTTTACATTATAGGGCTGCCGACCACTGGCTGGGATTAATAATGGAATAATAAAAAGTACAAACTGAGACAATTATAGCAAAAATTAACGATCATCATGCTTTTCTTGTGTTTGTATTGAAGTTTCATCTCACAGCGTTTACCAACACCACGCTTATAACACTTGGCTTTGCCTTCCAGCATTTGTTGCTCCAGTTCCACAACACCACCAACACAACACAACAATAACAAACTCTCCTTTCTCCTGTTTTCTCTCAACGGAGCTGCATCAGACCTCGGCAAACCTCTCCAATCTTAACTTCACGTGAAGTGCGTGCGATGTAAGTTGCACCGAACTTTCTCTTCCCATTTCCATTCGTGTCGGTCGGTAAAGAGGACAGCATCCATGTACACGGGCCATTTTTTGTTGGGTCAAGTTGTAACGAAAAGTGAGAGTGTTCCAAAACAAAACTGTAAGAAAAGTGGTTGAAGATACACGAACGGTTGTGTCTTCTCTATTTGTGTGGTGTTCGTGCCGGTTCCCTTCAAAATGATTATGAACGAGGCTTAATTGAACGCGAGAACAACGTTCGGTCTCATTCACATAGCCCACATGCAGCTATCTTGCTCTCTGTCGACGCGTCGATAAAGCGTCCACGGCGTGGATTCAATCAAACGCGAACGTCCAAACCCGACAGTCAGGCAAAGTCCTCCACATTCCTACGTAAACATTCGCGCGAACCGTTCACGCCGACTGTCGACTGCCTTATCAGGCCGTCTAAAGGCGAGATTGTACGCGTGTGTGCAAAAACAGATGTTTGGACATAGGGCTGGTGTGTGCTTAAGTAATAGTAGTGTCTTGACGGAAACCGCACTATCAATCCGGCCAGCGTTACGATCGAACGCCACCCAGTTCCAGTGTATCACGCGCAGAGGTAAGAAGTCGAGCTTGACCCTTCTGTGCAATACAGCAGCGTGTTTAATCCATTCCTGCATACTGACAATGTGAGTGGAGTGCAAGATATAGGAAGACCTGAGTGACTCTGGTGAAGTGCTATTGTGTCTGTACGATCACACGATGAAGAATTAATTTGAGGTGCTGTTTATATGGTGCGATGTGACCCAGGGGTGTGAAACGAAATTGATTCCTGCGTGACTAATACCGTCGGGCACAGCCAGAGTGTTGTGAAGATAAACGAGGAATCAATTGAGCGCAATATCCACTTGTGTGCTCTTGAGTGCGTTTACTTCAAAGCTTCATCGCACCATCTTCACACCGACGAGTGGAGATACTGTGGAACTTAAGTTTTTGATAGAATCTGTCGAAGTTGACCTTGGCGGTCGATGCCGGTAGAAAGAATCGGAAAAGGTCCGGGATCATCGGACATAAGAAACAAAACACCAAAAAAAGGCGGGCACGTACTACACCCCAAATGTTATCAGCTGCCCGGTGGCCGTAGTAGCGATTAGCATAACCTTTTGAGTCTATTTGCGAGTGCGAGTTTTCCGTAAGGCCTGCCGGCTAATATTCGTCACCTTAGAGATTATGTTTAGCCTTTGGATTGGTTCACAAAACAGCTGCAGAGACAAAGGAAAATAGAGTGTGATGCCATCGGGAGGATTGAAGTTCCTGCGATCGGTCGATTTGATACATCACTTACGATAAGGGGTTCTTCTGGTTTCAATGTTATCATTTCGTGAACGATAACGAGCTAACGATGCATTGCCGAGGCCGAGGCGAACATATGCAATGGATTCCGCGGGTGACCAGCTGCTTATTTTTGTTTTGTGGATGATAATGTATTTTTGCTGATTTTGAGTGTCTTTGGGAGGTCGTTGGAGTAGGTAGTAGATGGTCTTAATTAATTATTTTGTTGATTCAAGCAATACAATGCTGCAGATCGTTTGTTTGTGAATTTATATGAGTGAATGATAAGTGTTTTTGGTCGTTTAGAAGAGCTTATACCGAATATCAAACTTTAATTTCAACGTGATTTTCAAAGTCGGGGATTCCACTGAATAAAATTAAAAAAGAAGACTGCCGATGATAGTCTCACGTTGACCATTTAACAACAGGAACAGGTTTCTCTGTAGATCAGCATACGAAATAAATAAAACAGAGCTTACAAGATTGCCAACCCCTGACTATAAAGAAACCGCGCACAACCGATTAATTTTGCACGTGCTTATGCCGAGAGAATGAGATGTTTTGTGACTTACTTTTACATAATGTTAAGATACCCCTTGGTGGATTCAAACAGGTTTTATACTTTATTACCTAACCTGTGTGTTGACCGGAATATCAAGATGCCCTCTAAGACCTCTTAACCCAAGAGTACGATGTAATTGGCTTGCTTCTTTTTCCTTCCAAACAGCTTCTACAGTATGAGCTGGTGATTTAGTGTCAGCAGCAACTGCAAAAAACAACAGCTACCTTCGTCTCTCTGTCCGCATCATGGGTAACGACACAGCTATCGTGGTCGAGAGCTCCAAACCGATTGCTGCTCCATCAACGACACTTGAGTTTCAGGACGTTTGTTACCACGTTCGTCACAAGGATGGACAGAACAAGCCACTGCTGAACAGTGTATCGGGAACATTCCGTTCTGGGCGTCTTGCCGGAATACTAGGTCCATCGGGAGCGGGAAAATCTACGCTTCTTAACATTCTGAGTGGGTTCAAGTAAGCGATAAGGTAGCGCATCTCCTTAGTGTACGAAATAATAAGCAAAGTCTTTTCTCCGTTTCAGGACAAACAATGTGACGGGCAACATACTCATCAACGGTACACCGATCGACAGACGAAAATATCGCCGAGAGGTGTCGTATACACCACAGGATGTGTGCCTTCTTGGTAATATTACCGTCACCGAAAGTTTGGAGTTTGCAGCCGACCTGAAACTCTCGCCGGACATTACGATGGCGCAAAAATCGAACATGGTAG
This sequence comes from Anopheles maculatus, assembly GCA_002091835.1. NCBI lineage: Eukaryota > Metazoa > Arthropoda > Insecta > Diptera > Culicidae > Anopheles > Anopheles maculatus. Next base: position 463,388 of record KZ061543.1, on the reverse strand, counting down.
TGGACATCCTGAAACTGCTCGGACTGTCCAAGTGTGCTAACAATCCGGTAGCAAACATATCTGGCGGCGAAAAGAAGCGCCTCTCGATCGGGCTGGAGTTGATCTCCAACCCGAAGATCATGTTCTTCGACGAGCCAACGAGCGGGCTGGACATAATAGCCGCCATGCAGGTGGTGGCACATTTGAAAGATCTAGCAGCGAGTGGCCGATGTGTGATCTGTGTCATCCATCAGCCAAGCTCGAGCATCATTCAAATGTTTGACGATCTGTTCGTTTTGTCGGAAGGACACTGCCTGTATCGAGGACCATTAAGCAACCTTGTGGACACGTTTAAAGGGTGCGGCTTTGAGTGTCCCAATTACTACAATCGTGCTGACTTTGCACTGGAAATAGCGAGTCTCAAACATGAAGGGAACTTGCTACAACTAAGGGAGCGTGCCAAGCAGCAAGAGATCAGAGTGGAGACCGAGAAAACGGTCCCGAACGAAGCATCGAACTGCGATGAGAAGGATTCAATGCTAAAACCTGCTGTAGATGGAGATTCGATTAATAGTTCGGCCTGTAGCTCAGCCTCTCCTTGCGATCGGCAATACCCAAGCACAGAATGGAGCCAGTTTGTGACCCTAACTCGCCGTACAATGTTGTGCACGTTTCGTGATCTGCAGCTGACCAAGATGCGGTTGCTGGCTCACCTGTTTGTTGGACTGCTGATCGCAGTCGTGTTCTACAATGTGGGCAACGATGGATCGAAGGTGCTCAGTAATGCGTCATGTCTGTTCTTTTTCCTTATATTCGTGTTCTTTGCCAACTCGATGCCTTTGGTAATGACGTGTAAGTAGTGTGCAGTTGATCGATGGTGAATCTCCTTAGTAATGCGCTACTTCATCTTATCTTACAGTTCCACTGGAAACTTCGGTATTCGTCCGGGAAAGAATGAACAACTGGTACTCACTTAAGGCCTATTACTTCTCAAAGTTGGTAGCAGACTTTCCATTTCTGGTAAGCGAGAGTACTACTGGCTTCTTCAGGGTAGATCCTAATCAGCTGCAATCTCTTCACAGATTCTAGGACCCTCTGTGTTCTTGGCCGGTGCGTACTACCTAACCTCCCAACCGATGGAGCTCGATCGTATCGTAATGCTGTGGAGCATTTGTATCTTCACGAGCTGGATCGCACAGATGACGGGACTGTTAGCGGGCAGTGTTCTACCACTAGAGCTGAGCGTCTTCTGCGTACCATGCTCCGTCATACCGATGCTCATCTTCTGCGGGTTCTTTGTGCGATTTCGCGAAATGTTCGACTTCCTTATTCCGTTCACGTACATCGCCTACTTCCGGTACAGCTTCGAGGGTGCGATGCAAGCGATCTACGGGTTTGATCGGGCGAATCTACCCTGTTCGGGAGATTTCTGCTATTTCAGCAAGGTGCCCAAATTTTTGGAGAGCTTCGACATGCTGGAAAACACGTTCGTGATGGACGTTTGCGGATTGCTTGCATGGGTGTTTTTGCTGCACGTGGCTCTGTACGCGAGTCTTGCCTGGCGTTTGAAGAGAACGCGCTGATCATGCCGTGATGGAGATGAAGTATATTGCTTAGGCGTTTTTTTTTTATTTACGTGATAAGTTTGCATTTATAAAGTTGAGGAACAATTATACACTAAGATGGAAGGAGGTTTTATCTCTTCAAGAAGTACATTTGTATACGTTTAAGAAGCATTCGCTCTGCCTGAGTAATAATACAATAAATGGGTCTTCAATTTGCACTCGCTCGCATGTGAATCGACACGTGATGGTGGTCTTATTGCATAACAACGGCTCAATATTGCTGGTTTTAAGTTATTCCATCTCTCCACACTCACGATACATCGCTGCCGCTGAGACTGGAACGAAACAGAATGCGCTGCTAAAGGTGCATGTACATTTGTTTACCAACAAGTGCATGCATGGCGACCGCGATAATCCGTCCCGTAGCGTAAGGCAACGTTACTTTACTCTAGGGTGCTGCTACTGCTGCTTGCTGTGGATCGACTCGTGGTGCGATGCCCGCACAAAGCGGAGGAACTCTCATCTCATCTTCATTCCAAACACTCGAAACGGTAGTTGACATTCCACTTCCCTCTGGTAAGCTCCAAACATAAATCTTCCCACTGTTCCTACTCCCGCTCACCAAACAAATTGACTTACTCCAACCCAAAAAAAACCAAGAAACACATCTTTATTCAAACACAAGACAACCGAAGAGCGATAAGTGATCATTGCGGCGGTTGAATGACTCACTCCGCACGATCGTATCGACAGCGTACCGTCGCGGCTTTCATGCGTTTGTTTAAATTTTTGGTTGATGAATTCTTAAATAATCTCCATCTCAACTTACGGAGAACGCTCGCTGTCGGGTGGAAAAAATAGAACTAAACCGGAGAGAGAATCCGTGGAGAACCATGCGCCATGCGGACTCCCGGCAAATGGTATCACCCGATCAGTTTGTTGTTGGTGGATGGAGAACCGGGGTTGGAAAATCTCTCCCAACCAATGTCCGCACCAATGCGTACCTCCCTCGGAATCTGTGTATTTGTGTAGGTTTGTGGCCACATGTGTACCGCCACGCTTGTGTGCATGAAAACAGGAGAGCGCGTGTGTATTTTGAATGCCTTTCGGTTGGAGAGAACACGGGACCGTGGCGAACACATTTCAAGCTGATGCCGAAAGTCGCGCACATGAACGCATTTATGCTCAGTCAGCCAAGTCGCTCCGCGCTGTTCGCTCGCGCTCGATCGTCTCGAACGGGGTTTGTCCTGCACGTTCGATCCGATATCCACCGGGGAAGGGAGGAGTTTAAAGCAGGGGGTGTGTGTGTGTGGTCCGATCCAGAAGTAAGTGGAAGAAACAAAGCTGCCTCGTTGTTGTCTGACATTTTGGGTAGGCGATTCGGTGAAGGAATATATTAGGCGAAAATATTATGCAAAGTTCGTGAACAACACTAGAAGTTCTCCGACTCAACAGGAACGGAAAACCTGATCTTCATATTTCAAAAAACCCGACGACTCTGTGATCTTTAGCAACCGGGCTCGTGCTCATGTGGGTGTGTGTGTGTGCGTGCGTGCGTGAGAATGGGTGCGCACATTGACCCCTTCGACCTCACCAGCGTTGAGGATCGACGAGTCTAAATTGATCTTTGTTAGCTGGAGGAGTCTAGTGTACCCGGTTGACATTTAGCTGATCGTTCGTTTCTCACTATGGTATCGGTGAATAACGCCCGCTTGTGGACATAGGCAATTATCGATTAGTTTGATAGTTTGTTCTCCAAATTGGATGCAAAAGAACGCGAAAATTGCGTGAGTTGCATATCACATCACCCACGGCAGGAAGTCCATGTTGGTTGTGCTTTGTGCTGGAGAGTGTGTCCGGCCGAAATACCAGATGGTGCCTTCAAGATCACTTCGCAGCGATCGTGACGTCATGCCGGTGATTTAATAAGCCCCATTAAATACCTCTCCATATTCCACGCGATACAAAGAGACGGCGAATGAGATATTGAAAGGAAAAGCAAGATAAAAGAGAGCTGGAGCAATGGGAGTAGCCCAGAGAGTCCACAAATGTGGCGAGAGAAGTGGAGAGCAAACGCATGTTCGTTTGAAGATCAGGTGAATTTTCGACAGATCTCGCAATGTGACGTCACCGTGTGATGGTGTTTGTACCATCGGATCACGCACGATGTTTACAAACATTGCCGGTACCTAAAAAAAAAAACTGCTCAACTGTGGTACTATGTTTACGCGAGCTCTCTTTGCCTCTAGATACTTGGTTCAGTTGGGTGTAGCACGTTACTTTTGGCGCTGTGTTATGTTTACTACAAACAATTCCAAATGGGGGTTTTAATGCTTTCGTTACCAATTTTTTTTCTTCCTCTATTTGCTAGACGCCTTAAAACATGAGCTCGGACGAAACGGTGGAAGTGGTTATACCACTTGTGAAAACCATAACCAACCTGACCTTTCGGAACCTGTCGTACAGTGTGAACCAGCAGCACCTGCTGCGCAACATCTCCGGCACCCTGAAGTCTGGCAGACTGACAGCAATTCTAGGACCATCTGGTGCCGGTAAATCGACACTGCTGAACATACTCAGTGGTTTTAAGTATGAATCCATAAAGTAATAACGTTGTGTCTGTGTCGATATCGTGTCTAATCGTTTCCTATTCCGCAACGATCATTACAGAACGCAAGGAGTTAGTGGAAAAATACTCATCAACAATGAGACGGTCGATTGCCAAAAGTATCGCCAACTAGTCGCCTACACCGAACAGGACGTACCCCTGCTACAGAATCTCACCGTCCGAGAAACGCTCCACTATGTGGCGGATCTTCGACTTTCAAAGAACGTTTCCTACATCCACAAGACAAAGATCGTTAATGATATTGTGGCGCTGCTCGGGCTACAAAAGTGTTCCCACAGTCAAACGAGGACACTGTCCGGAGGTGAACGGAAGCGACTTTCCATAGGGTTGGAGTTGGTGTCAAACCCGAAGATTATGTTCTTCGATGAACCCACCAGCGGGTTGGATAGTGTGGCATCGTACCAGGTGATCTCGTACATGAGAGATCTTGCCCGACAAGGCCGATGTGTGGCCACCGTTGTACATCAACCCAGCTCGGAATTGCTAGAACTGTTCGATGATGTGTATGTGGTGGTGGATGGAAGATGTATGTACCAGGGATCGCTGGACGATCTAATACCGACGCTGGAGGAGGTCGGTTTCAGCTGCCCGCCGTATTACAATCGAGCCGATTTTGGTGTGTATTAGAGATTCTGGTGTTGGAGATGATTTGAAATGGTAATAAGGGTTACGGCTTATTGCAGTGCTGAAAATCGCGTCCGAGCGAACCGATGATATGGACAGTGTGGAGAAGCTGATAGCGAGAGCAGATACAGCCATCAATGGGTACTTGGAGAATGGTAATTACAAAGACCAGCGCTATCTGTACCTGAATGACTTATTTGATGTACTTTTCAGATACAACAAGTATACAGGAATGTACCAATCTGTTACCATCGAGTAAAGCTGCCTCCCAGTATCCTATCGCCTGGTGGCGACATTTTGTGGTTCTTGTACGCCGGACAACGCTGTGCACGATGCGAAACATCACCCTAACGCGGTTCCGTCTGCTAGGCCATCTACTGTTCGGTCTCACGATCGGTAGCGTGTTCTACAACGTGGGTGATGATGGTGCCAAAGTGTTATCTAACGTGTCCTGCCTCATTCTATTCCTCATGTTCATCGTGTTCGCCAACGCTATGACGGTGGTGCTGACGTGTAAGGGAATCTCGTGCCCATACGGGCATGCTAAACAGAGTGCTAAACGCAAATTACTATCATTGATCCTCGTTTGATTACAGTCCCACTCGAGATGGCCGTATTTGTGCGGGAGCACAAGAGCAATTACTATCCAGTGTCCGCGTACTACTTCTCGAAGCTTGTTGCCGACTTTCCACTGATGCTGGCCGGTGTAAGCTGTTTCCAGCTGATCGTGTACTACCTAACCGGCCAACCGAACGAAACGGAGCGTGTGGTGCTGTTCTGGGTCATCTGCGTACTGTTTGGATGGTTAGCACAAATGTACGGCATGGTAGCAGGTAGTGTGTTCCCGCTCGACGTTAGTCCATTCGTTGTGCCCGCTTCAGTTATCCCGGCGGTAATGTTTTCCGGGTTTTTCATACGCTACAATGAACTGCTAGCCGTGTTTAAGCCACTCACGTACGTGAGTTACTTTCGGTACGGGTTTGAAGGGTTGGCGCAGGCAACATATGGGCTGAACCGAACGCAGCTGGGCTGTAGCGAAATGTTCTGCTACTATCGCAAAACGAGCAAGGTGATGGAGATGCTGCAGATGGAACAGGACCGTTACTGGTACGATGTGGTGGGCCTGTCCGTGTGGATAGCCGTCCTTCACATTCTGCTGTACGTAAGCCTCAAGGTGCAAATACGGCGCAACCGGTGAAGGGAATTTGGAACCGGTACCGGTACATTCACCTTACATTACCTTGAGCGAAGGAAGTTCAAGACGCATGCTGACATTGAATATTTCAAGGACGGGTGCAGTGCGTGTAGCTGAGAAGAAGTGAAAAAAGTCAACCTATGGAAACGATATACTGGAGCTTCAGCTTATTAACCCACGCGTACCTTTGCGGCATAGACATGTTATCCAGTAAGACAACAGCAAAAAATCGAAAACCCCAGTAATTGTAGCAATATAAACTGTACACACGTTTAACACTACCCTGTTTGTGTTTTATTTCTGTTACTGTAACTTCAATCTAACGCATTTACGTCACAGAATTCTGTACGAGAGGGAAATATATTTCTTATTTAGCGCTTAACTTCCTGCAGCGCATGTTCTGAGCGCTCGCAGTCCTGTAGCACTAAGTTTGCGCTTTCCATTAGCGTCTGGTCGCTCGGAACTTAATCTATTAGGCGAGTAATTTTTTGCGTTCGTGTCCAAAGGGGGTCACCTTTCTACTGCTCGCTCTCTTAGGTAAATTTCACATACACTACCTTGTACAGTCGGGGTAGTTTATGTTTTTTGCTGAAGGTGTTGCCCCAAGCCACGAGAGAGTACCTATGACCTCCAAACAGTCGGTGAGTAGTTGCCGGTGGGCGAACAGCGTTTGCTACAGTTCGTCTTGCACGATATCTCGAGAGGAAGTGTCGTTATCTGCAGTTTGGTTTGCTGAAAAGTGTGTCTAGTGTGAAGCATCGAATAAATAGTCGTTTGATAAGCTGGTTTTTCTCCAAAAGTTAAGCAAAGCGTGTGTGTCATCCCTAGTCAAACCTCCCAAGGTTATTGGGGAATGTATCTTCTTGTTCGTAGCGCAAAAACGACACAACGTAGAACGAGTTCCCACAGTCCGCAAACCATTCTCGAAGATACTGCGGAAATAAAACAAGCCCACCGTTAACAGCCTCCCGAAGTTGTACAGCGGTGGGAATATTGGTTCATTGGCAATGCCATGCATGAATCACGGTGATTGGTGGATCGCGTACTACACTATCCCTTCACGATCGTCTCACCGCGAGGCAGCATCGTAGTTAGCGATAGCGGCAACTGCCAGAAGAAATGCGTCGCTTACTACTGGCAGTGCAGTGTAATTGTACTCGCACCCGCACCGGACTACCTACAGTACCGGTTTGATCCGAAGTCCGCAACACGATCCCGGTGCAATTTGTCTCGTCTGGCGGTGGTTTTGCTTGTGAATGTGCGCGACGGCGTGAAAAGCTTCGGTACGGCAAGCAGGTATGCTAAACATCAACCTGCCAAGTGACGTCAGAGTAGCGACAATCGTCGCCGGTCGACGGGTATTGGCGGAAAATTTTCAATAAATTTAATAGAAAAATGAGTAGCTACAGGGTGCGGGTTCGTGAATTGTGGATCCCGCGCACCGAAGATTAATAGTCGAGTGGATCAGTTCAGTTGAGACTCTGGTGCCGTGTAGACTGGAAGCAACCGTTGCTGGTAGTGCAGTGCAGTGTGTGCTTTGGTGGTGTAATCTATCCCTTTTAGTTGCAGTGTAGATGATCTTCTGCTGATCTGAAATAGTCTAGAAAGGCGAAAGCTTCTGGTATATCATCCGTATCTCGAGTGCAACTATTGGAAGTATTAGTGTGTAGAATTGTGAGTAAGAGGAATGGGTGTGCCACACTAGAACAAGTGTATGACGCGGTCTCTTCATCTCCGTTTCAATTGCAGCATGCAATAGAGATACATCTTCAAGCACCAAAATGAACGTAGATAAGAACAGCATCGAGATAACGATACCGCTGATGCAGGGCGGTACTAATCTACACTTCCAAAACATCACCTACCAGGTGCGACAGGGCAAAGAAGAGAAGCAGCTGCTGAAGAACATTGCGGGCACGTTCCGAACCGGACGGCTAACTGCCATCTTGGGACCTTCGGGTGCTGGCAAATCAACCCTTCTGAACGTACTCAGTGGCTTCAAGTAAGTGACCTAGCGCACCGAACAAATTAACAATCTGTGACGGTGTGTCATCCTTAATTCTCTTCCAGAACGCAGGGCGTTAGCGGAAATATAATTGTCAACAATGAAATCATCGATCGGCAGAGGTATAGGCAGTTGGTTGCGTATACCGCACAGGACGTTACCCTTTTGCCTAACATAACGCTACGAGAAAATTTGCACTATGCGGCCGATTTGAAGCTTTCGCGTGACGTTTCAAAAGCGCACAAGATCAAGATCGTGAACGATGTGATTGCGCTGCTGGGACTGCAGAAGTGTGCTCACAATCAATCGCAACTGTTGTCTGGCGGTGAAAAGAAGCGTCTTTCGATTGGGTTGGAGCTTGTTTCGAATCCGAAGATTATGTTTTTCGACGAACCAACCAGTGGGCTTGACAGTGTGGCGTCGTATCAGGTGATCTCGTACATGAAGGATCTCGCAAGGCAGGGCCGTTGTGTGATTAGTGTGATCCATCAACCAAGCTCGGAACTGTTGGAGCTGTTCGACGATGTGTATGTGGTGGTGGATGGAAGATGTATGTATCAGGGCTCTTTAGATGATTTGATATCGACGTTTGCGGAGGCTGGATTCAATTGTCCACCGTACTACAATCGAGCCGATTTTGGTAAGAATTCATGCAGACATTTGTCTTCTATTTTATTTCAAATAAAAATATTGTTTGAATCATTTTTATTCCCCACAGTACTTAAAATAGCTTCCCAGTACGATGCAAAATCGGGCGAGGTGGAAAAGCTAATGGTAAAATCCGAGAAGTCCGTAAACGCTGCAATGAATTTAGGTAATGCGCCTAAATGTAGGCAATCAGACACACACGTGCATGTGATTGCATTCAATTTGCACTGTTCGTTACATTTAAATTGCTCTCGTTGCCAGGCATCCAGGAAGAGTTTGATTCGACCGAGTTTCTAGTGGAAGGACGTGGTCCTCAATATCCGATTAGCTGGTGGGATCAGTTTACTACCCTTACCCGACGTACCACACTGGGAACGGTACGAAACCCTTTGCTGATGGGGTTACGATTCTTCGGACACGTTCTGTTTGGATTTACGATAGGATTCGTGTTTTACAACATTGGAAATGATGCTTCGAAGGTGCTTTCGAATATATCCCTGCTGATTGCCTTCCTGATGTTTATTACGTTCGCTAATGCAATGACAGTCATTTTGACATGTGAGTCCCACTTTGAAGATCGTTATTCTACATCAGATATCAATAATATTGTGTGTGTGTTTTCTTATTACAGACCCTCTAGAAATGGCTGTCTTTGTGCGGGAACACAAAAGCAACTACTATTCCATCTCGGCGTACTACTTCTCCAAGCTGGTAGCAGACTTTCCCTGGATGCTGTCCGGTGTGACAGCTTTCCAGCTGATCATGTACTACCTCAGCGGACAATTGAACGAAACTGACCGCATCATCATGTTCTGGGGCATTTGTGCGTTGTTTGGATGGCTTTCGCAAGTGTACGGACTGATCGCTGGGTGTCTGTTCCCGATCGAGATCAGTCCATTCATTGTGCCAGCCTCAATCATTCCCGCACTTCTATTCTCCGGGTTCTTCATACGATATAACGAGCTGCTCGATTTCTTTAAGCCGCTCACTCTTGTCAGCTATTTCCGGTACGGATTCGAGGGCCTAGTGCAGGCAACCTACGGTCACAATCGGACAGAGCTAGGTTGCGAAGAGATCTTCTGCTACTATCGCAAAACAAGCAAAATTCTCGAAGCTCTCCACATGGAACCGAACCGCTACTGGACGGATGTGCTCGGGCTGGGCATCTGGATTCTGTTCCTGCACATCGTACTATATCTAAGCTTGCGGCTACGGCTACGTTGGAACCGCTGAGATGGGCAGGCCTCATTTGCAAAGTAAATTCCACGAGAAGCATCTAGAACGAGGAGTGACTTTGTAAGCGCAAAATTGATAACAAGATCACCAGCGCACCTTTCCTACCATTGAAGGTGTGACACGTAACAGGAATGTTTCATCATTAGTTGTGCCGCAACTCGCACACAGACGATCGTATTTGCACAACTGCAAAAGTGATATTTCATCGCGCAGTTCTGGGCGAACGGTAGTAGGTATGAATGAATAATTTGAAGTGCGGGAATGATTGAGGCTCTAGAACGAGGAGTGACTTTGTAAGCGCAAAATTGATAACAAGATCACCAGCGCACCTTTCCTACCATTGAAGGTGTGACACGTAACAGGAATGTTTCATCATTAGTTGTGCCGCAACTCGCACACAGACGATCGTATTTGCACAACTGCAAAAGTGATATTTCATCGCGCAGTTCTGGGCGAACGGTAGTAGGTATGAATGAATAATTTGAAGAATATTAACCATGTCAACATGTGGAACGCGGCTGGAATATAATGTCTCAGCTAGTCCCGATCGGAGGGGATAGAAATCATGTCAATTGCTTTAACTATACGGCGAGAACTTTAAACAGAGCCCTCAGATGGTGGTAGAACTATGAAGAATGTATTAATAATTTGTACTTTATAAGCAATAAAATTGATGAGATAAGAGCAAACAGAGTGTGTTTAACAATATTAGCTAATTGGTTCAGGTTTGTCAGTCGCCTGCAATCTGGAGTGTAAAATGAGAGTTCCTCTTGCCATTTTTTGTACGGTTTGCGGTCTAATGTCTTAATGATGCTCTCTCTCTCACCCCGTTGAAATATCATTAAAGATCCGACCGTTGCGGCTGACGCTCGTTCAATTAACTCGCCTCTCCAAGCGGTCTCCATCGAAAGTGATTATGATGCCGCTCTTAAGCTTAAGCGGTATGGAGTGGTGCAAAAATGTGTATGTGTATTTTTGTTTGGATGTAGCAACAATGGGCAGCAGCATCATGTAGCGCCACCAACTGCTCGGTTGAAGAGCAATCCGTTGCTTGACCTCTAGTCGATGGCTATCTGGAGTGGTGAAGCCGTGTGCATTGGCAAACCGGACGGTTGAACCGTTCGGTTCGATACCGATTGGCCAACATTATCGGAGACTCAGGCCGGCTTACAAGCAACCGAAAAGGGCAAGAGGCTAAACGATTGTGCATCACTGGACTCTATGTAGCCAAACAGATGGGGTTCTTTTTTCGTAAAGCCTTAAGATCTATCTGGGGCACCTTTCGGCCGACATCTCCTCAACAACAGGCAAAACAAAAAATCTACAAATCACGAGCAATGCACATTCGACAGGCGAAATCCGGTTGCGGGATGAATTATTCTCGAGATCGTGCACGATCGAAAAGCAGAACTCATTAAACGTATACCGCGGACCACGACTTATTTTGCACCTGTTGCCACCCTTCCTGGAGATGGAAGTCTGGGGGATCCTGGAGCGCTCTCTCATTGATAGTTCGATTGTTTGGCCGGGCAGATGTAGCGCAGGGCCTACAAAACGTGACCGTCTTCGCCGTACAATTATAGACCTTGTCCCTTGGACGAGTTGGCCCGACCGTGGTGGGGATGAAGTCCTGCTCATCCCACGACATCGTCGGTTGGCCGGTCGATAAATCATTGAAGTTTAATACTGGAGATCGGTGACAGAAAGGTTGCCGACAAGAACACGTGCCTGTTGTGACGGGAACATACTGGATGCACTTGAAAGTGGTTGGTACCACCAGGAAGCGGAGTAACGACTACGGGGAACTCCGCACGGCATAACCTTATTAAGACGGATGATTAAATTGCGCATCTTTTCTTCGCTTTTTGTAACACCGATTAATCTCGAAATCGGTACACAATTAGTGCGATTTGGCGTTCGGCAAAGGGTGGAACAATAATCATGGCAATCAAAGCATTGCATCACCACCTTGACCGATTCGGTTTAAGTAGCTACCCAAACCATTAGGAACATTATCGCGATGACGAGAGAGCGAGAAAGATCGTTGTAATGGGATGCTTAAATGGGGGTTTTTGGTGTAGATAAATCATGTCGTTGATCGGTGGGAAGATATGGGTATGGATTAGCTTGCAGAATTTTAATGATTTTCATTTCACCAGGAAAAAACCCCAACACTCAACCATCGCTTCTGCGGTATCATGTAAGACAATGGTACAGACTTCAAATAACAGATTCACCTTTCTAGTGGTGAGTAATGCACCCAGCATTATTCACCTTCGCTTTCATAGCTTCTGCTAATTGAACAAACAGACTATTGCGTACATTGATAACTCATCACAACAGACTATGGCAGCTAGTCGAGCCACCGGCCATCGTGTATGCGTTTACGCTTCTCCTCTACTGTAGAAGCTTGTTATCTTTCGAACGGAGCTCAGCGGAACAAGCTCAGGGAACAACCCAAACAAGCCTAGTTTGTTTTCTGTTTTACTGTAAACTATTTCAAAAATGTCACGACGCTGTGCCATTAAGCCTAACGAAGTGTAACGAGCACGGTTGAGTCCAACCAAAATAGAACCGGTCAGTAGGTTTGGTATGTTGCACAATCGGAAAGCAAGCCGATAGTGGAGCGAGGAGTCCATTAACATCCTGGTAATCGTATGATTAGAAGTTAGTTGAAAAAGTCCAATCACTTCATCACCGTTGGAAACGTTGGATGTATTGACAGCTTTTTGGGGCTATTTTCATGTATAGTTGAGGCTTCAATTGCTCCATTCCGTTTCAAACCAGTGAGCTTGGCGAACTTCTGATTTTGGAGTTGGTTTTAGATTTTAGCAATAGTATCATTTGTTATTACATCCAGAAAAACCGATATTGAAATCACAGTTCAGTGTATGATCTTTCGCCGGGATGAGGTTGTTTTATGTAGATTGACACGTAAATCTATTTGATTGGATTTATTCAATAATATTTCTTATTCTTCTATTAGTTTCTCTTAGTTTTATCTCTTCTTCATTTTTCTATCTGTTTCTTTTGTAACTTTTCTGTTTTCTTCTCGTTCTTTTACTTTATTTTCATCTTTCCTAACCTTTTCGTCATGTTATTCTTCTTTTTCTTCAGCTTGTCAATGTTTCCAGTCTTTTTCTTTAAAATTATTCTTATAGCAATAATGTTTTACTGATATTCTTTATTCCTTTAGTTGTATTTGCACAAGTGAAACTTTTGGGATTAGATTTAATGTGAAAGATGTGTGTCTCTACTACTTAATGACCAAGTCTCCAATTAAGTACTTCAGGCACTGTAAAATCATCAAGCAGAGTGCTCTGGGACTCATGCAACAAATCATAACGACACGACAGTGTTCGGAAGATGGTCTTTCAAATATCAGATGAACAAAACACGTGGTATAAGGCCAAGCCTCTTTCTATGTTGGTTGGCCTTGACCAGATATGCAAAGTGTAACTCTGCACTCAGACTTCTCAGAAAGAAATTAAACTATCTTGTTCATTTTACATGTTCGTTGGTCTGATCTGAGGCTCCTCTATGTAACCTTGAGAATTTGTAATAAGTAACACCACAGATTTGAAGATTAACTCCATACAACTCTATGCCTTTGATTACAAAAATATAATAAATATATTTTTTAAAATTTATAATACTTTTCATTCATCACCTGTCTCGACACGTTGGAATAATTAAACAAGCAGCCCCTCAACACGGAACTCAACAGATTATCTAGCCGTTCATATCTGTCAGCACATCAGCACGCCGGTGCGTTTTTCACCATCGATGATCATCTGCAAAATGGCGAACCCATAACGACCGCCGGACTAACCCCGGAATGCCAAACGTCGCTACGGTTGTTAGCTGGTGCACCGGAGCCCATGCTATTAGAACATAAAACAACCGCAACGCCCTTGCCGTTATTCCAACGCCATCTCCACCCCACCGATGCCACGACCTTGACCGGGTGTGCGACGAGCAGATGCGAACGATTTCCATCACCAATCGATCGGTTGTGGCTCGTGCGCGCGCGCCAGTGTCGATCAATTGGTGAAGGTTTTAATAGTGCGCACCCACCGGACTGCTGGGAAGCCAGTTAGAGGTTGATTTGCTGTTGACACTCCTGCACAAAGCGATTAAAAGTGGGGCTCATGCTTTGCGGGGTTCACAAAACGGTACCGCATGCCAAATGCGTCCACTGATCGTACCGTACTGACAAATGGGCATACTTTACAGGTGTAGCCCGGTGTAGAATTAGGATGCCCCGAGGCCGAGAAAGTCGTTCGCATTCGTCTCGTGTAGCCCCATAAGGTGGGTTAGCTTTTTCACTCAGCGAAAAGGTGCTAATCGAAGGTTTGGATTGGTTGGAGAATTCCGACGTTTCCTATCTTCTTTATCGTTTTCTATCTACTGGCCTTGAGAAACGCAATTGACGATGAGTGATTAGATCGGAATGCCACAACGGGAGTTAACGTTAGCGACTTCTAAGGATGTGACAGCAAGCGTTGCGATTATCGTCCACCAGGCGAAAGGGAAATGTTTAGAACTCCAGCCCATCATACCTTTCGCGGAGTTCATCTCCATTGCGGATGGTTGAAGGTGAGTACACCGAGCTGGGGGTTTAGTTTTTATGACCAACTGATATTTAATCAAACGCTTTGTGTCCTCCGAGCTAACTGCTGCACCGAACAGGAAATGTCAAACTTTCAATAAGTATGCCCTTTGGTGAAGTCATCGTTTAACGACTGTTTTGGGGTGTCATACGACAAGTCATATTTGGTGTTCCGGGAGGTGTTACATTGTCTTCTGAAGCGGGCTGCTGGGTTACTCCGCTAATGACAGCGAGTAAGCTCATGTTGCTAATTTTTTGTCCTTCAGTTTCAGACATTGTATTGATGTGGATGGAGCAAAAACAGACCGATTGCAAAACAATGAAAAGACTGTGTTAGGAAAAATGTTCAAGAACTAGTAACAATTAGGTTTGGTTTTGCATTCTTGACGCCAAGAAGAACAAAAAAGGAGAAAAACTAAATTGAATATTTTGCGCATTAAATTTCATCTTTATAAGTGGTAGACTACTGGGAATAAGTGTGTAAATGAGCTATATTAAATGCCTAACTAAATTAGTTGTGGTGTACAAAAAGAGGCAGAATGATAATTTGTAGTCAGAAGTTTTTGTTAAGATTTTATGCATTTGTTATTTTCATACAAATGAGTTGGTGGTGTACAGTGAGGGACAGTAAAATAAGACCACCTCTATGCATGTTTTTTTTTTGAACTACTGGTTTTAAGACTTCTTTTTGGTAAAACCATAAACCATACCATGTAAAAAGAACTTACAATTATTAGTAAAAAGTTAGGAAAAGTCTTCTTCTTCTTCTTCCTTGGCACTACAACCTCGTGAGGTCTTGGCCTGCTATTGCTAGCTCTCTATGACTTAGTTTAACCCGTAGCTGGATAGTCAGTCCTGTGTACGGGGATGCGGTCCGCCAGGATTCGAACCCCGGTCCTGCCGTGTGAAGACCGGCGCCGTTATCGTATACACCACCGGCCCACCCCGGGGGAAAAGTACGATTTCATAAATTAAAATAACCAAGCTAACCCGTACCAAAGATTAAGTTTGAAAAGACAAGATGCCTAAATTTGGATTCCTAGATTGCTTCTATGATATCAACACTTGGGAAAATATTCGTAAGACGTCTTTAGAACTCAAGATTTATGTTCATAAGGCGCAAGAGATTTTTTCTCCTTGACGACATTGACTGTGACCAATGTGGTTGTTTTAACAGTTTTCATTTAATTATTTTTTAAGAACACTTAGAAATTCGTATATATTAAATGATATATTTTGCAGTTACAGTCGTTTTGTTTTTTGAAGAGCTGGCCCTTTACAAGAGAAATGTGTCAAACTCTGATTTAAACCAAACCATTAGTTTTAAATTTTTACAAAATGTGGTAGTCGTGTACTGTTTTCTATTACTGTGTGCATTTCTAACAGAAAATTAGAAATTTTAAAACCAAAAGAATTCTGAAAGATTTTTTTTGAATAATTAATTATTTTGATTGTTTACGTTAGTTACAACCATTAACGTAATATGCCTGAATTTTATTTAAATAGTTTTGTAACAATTTATATTTAAATGTAGTGATGGTTTCGCTCCAGCTCTTCGTGGTACACTACACCTATCTGGTCCCACCAAATGCACAGCATTACCTTGGCATGTCACGGGTAACCATCCTGTTCTTTAAGTTTTTGCATAACTCTCGCTCAATTTTTAAATACTTTTTTATTTCTTTTAGTTTTTACTATTACTTGTTTTTCGTACTACCATTAACTGTCCTAATTCTCATAATTCCTTGGTTAAGTCTTCTAGAAAAACAAAACCTCAACAATCAACAAGACACGCCACCCGCTCTTATACTTATGCCTAGCAGTGTAAAACATTCAACATGCCACTTCGGTACACAAATTTAAAATTCTCGTACACCGAAAAATAAGGGCTACTACCCGGCATCATCATCTGTTGTTATCTTTCTTCACTCGGGTCACAAAACCGTCCCGATCACAACACACCAACAACAGCAACGACGACGCTACCATGTGCCGTGGCGCACTGTTTAGCGTCCACATCAACGGGGACGCTGCCGATTGTGGTGCGAACGGGACCGCCCGATACGGTGCCGCGAATGCGTAAAAACGGAACCGCATCATGACAACACGGCACAACACGGAGAGTCTGACTCACAGTGTTCCAACCCCACCCTTTTCACCTGCCCGGGGCCCACCGAACCACCCCCCAAAACGATCGGGCATATATAGACGTGGAGCGTACCGTGGCCAGCCGTACCAGTCGAGAGAACGTACTCCGAGAGTAACGAACGTAGCGCGCTTGTAGTGAGCCCTCCCCCCCCCAAAAAGTGATACAACACAGGTACGCACTGTGGACCAGCAGCTCATCTTTGGCTTGCTGACCGGCTGGATTTTTGGGAAACGGAAAGTTGCTTCTCTCACGGTGACAATTCTCACCGGCAGGCGCAATTTTTCCCAGTGGCTGGGTGCTGTGTAGCATTTGTTTTGACGTGCGCTGGACGCACTCTTGCTGTGGACGGAAGGAAAAATCGAACCGTTTTTCCTAAGCAGATCATCGTAGTAATCTCTTATCTGTGTCGTTTCGTTTTCTCTATCATAGCAGGCGTGTGTGTGTGTTTTGTGCAGTGCAGTTGTGGATTGTGTGTGCCAGTAATTAGAAGAAGTTCTTTGTGAGGGAAATTTCTGGAAAAGTCTACCCCGGTGCGAACAGAATGCGACAATTCACGACCGGTTTGTTGCTGGTGGTTGCCTTGACCGTGACCGCCACCGTCGCCTATCCAGGTAGGTTATTTGTTGGTGGTTTGTGTGTGGTGCATAAAAATGGCGAGTGACACTTTTCCATATGGTGGCGATTGGTGTGGTGGTGGCTTTTAAATTTGGAAGCGAGAGTTGACGAGTACACACACTGTTCAATGCTGTTTTGTTTGGAAAGTTTTGCTGCAAAGTGACATTCACAGGCCGAGGACGTTGGAATCGATCGATGGACATGAAAAATCAATTTTCTTACTCCCCCCCCACCAGCGTAACCAGCTCAGTGTTTTGTCGCGATTTTTCTAGAGCATTTCCAACGCGTTCAATGACGGGAGATAAGACATACGTTTGCTGATGTTAGGTCAGAATTGCGCTTTTCGCATCGCGTGTGCCTAGTTCGTAGCTAGCTTCGATGTAGCGTGGCGTGTGCGCGGGCTGTAATTTTAATTGTAAAATACGTTTCCACGAGATAGACAGAGGTTCTGAGCCTCAATTTCCGCTGAGACGCAATTTAAATTTAACTTCGAAAAAAGTACGGAGAATCACCCACGGTAGGTTTCCGATAGCAAAACAAGTTTTGTTTGGAAACCAGAACGTGTCCAAATTCAGAAGTCTGAAACCTGTTTTGCTCACAGTTTTTTGTTGTTTCGGTACAAGCAAGTTCTAGCGTTCAAAAAACGCGTCACGCTCGTAACCTGTTCGTACTAATCATCCGCAAGAGAACGATCGTACGAGATGAAATCTGATTTCCCACAACATAGACATATTGCACAGATTTTAATTGACACGCCATTTTGTGTAATGCCTCCTCCGCTCGAACGTCCGCTTCTACTCCATTCTGGCAGATTGCATAATTTCCGTAAAGTGTGCAGAAGAAGCGCGCGCACCTCACCGATCGCAGTTGATGAGCTGTTGTTGAGTCTGGAGGCTAATTAAAACTCTACCCACCAACGTATAGGTTATGGTACAACACATTCTTCAATAAAGCTGGTTTGATTGAACAGCTCGAGTGTGAGTATTTATAAAATAAACCCCCCCCATTACCTTGGCATGTCACGGGTAACCATCCTGTTCTTTAAGTTTTTGCATAACTCTCGCTCAATTTTTAAATACTTTTTTATTTCTTTTAGTTTTTACTATTACTTGTTTTTCGTACTACCATTAACTGTCCTAATTCTCATAATTCCTTGGTTAAGTCTTCTAGAAAAACAAAACCTCAACAATCAACAAGACACGCCACCCGCTCTTATACTTATGCCTAGCAGTGTAAAACATTCAACATGCCACTTCGGTACACAAATTTAAAATTCTCGTACACCGAAAAATAAGGGCTACTACCCGGCATCATCATCTGTTGTTATCTTTCTTCACTCGGGTCACAAAACCGTCCCGATCACAACACACCAACAACAGCAACGACGACGCTACCATGTGCCGTGGCGCACTGTTTAGCGTCCACATCAACGGGGACGCTGCCGATTGTGGTGCGAACGGGACCGCCCGATACGGTGCCGCGAATGCGTAAAAACGGAACCGCATCATGACAACACGGCACAACACGGAGAGTCTGACTCACAGTGTTCCAACCCCACCCTTTTCACCTGCCCGGGGCCCACCGAACCACCCCCCAAAACGATCGGGCATATATAGACGTGGAGCGTACCGTGGCCAGCCGTACCAGTCGAGAGAACGTACTCCGAGAGTAACGAACGTAGCGCGCTTGTAGTGAGCCCTCCCCCCCCCCAAAAAGTGATACAACACAGGTACGCACTGTGGACCAGCAGCTCATCTTTGGCTTGCTGACCGGCTGGATTTTTGGGAAACGGAAAGTTGCTTCTCTCACGGTGACAATTCTCACCGGCAGGCGCAATTTTTCCCAGTGGCTGGGTGCTGTGTAGCATTTGTTTTGACGTGCGCTGGACGCACTCTTGCTGTGGACGGAAGGAAAAATCGAACCGTTTTTCCTAAGCAGATCATCGTAGTAATCTCTTATCTGTGTCGTTTCGTTTTCTCTATCATAGCAGGCGTGTGTGTGTGTTTTGTGCAGTGCAGTTGTGGATTGTGTGTGCCGGAAAAATCGAACCGTTTTTCCTAAGCAGATCATCGTAGTAATCTCTTATCTGTGTCGTTTCGTTTTCTCTATCATAGCAGGCGTGTGTGTGTGTTTTGTGCAGTGCAGTTGTGGATTGTGTGTGCCAGTAATTAGAAGAAGTTCTTTGTGAGGGAAATTTCTGGAAAAGTCTACCCCGGTGCGAACAGAATGCGACAATTCACGACCGGTTTGTTGCTGGTGGTTGCCTTGACCGTGACCGCCACCGTCGCCTATCCAGGTAGGTTATTTGTTGGTGGTTTGTGTGTGGTGCATAAAAATGGCGAGTGACACTTTTCCATATGGTGGCGATTGGTGTGGTGGTGGCTTTTAAATTTGGAAGCGAGAGTTGACGAGTACACACACTGTTCAATGCTGTTTTGTTTGGAAAGTTTTGCTGCAAAGTGACATTCACAGGCCGAGGACGTTGGAATCGATCGATGGACATGAAAAATCAATTTTCTTACTCCCCCCCCCCAGCGTAACCAGCTCAGTGTTTTGTCGCGATTTTTCTAGAGCATTTCCAACGCGTTCAATGACGGGAGATAAGACATACGTTTGCTGATGTTAGGTCAGAATTGCGCTTTTCGCATCGCGTGTGCCTAGTTCGTAGCTAGCTTCGATGTAGCGTGGCGTGTGCGCGGGCTGTAATTTTAATTGTAAAATACGTTTCCACGAGATAAACAGAGGTTCTGAGCCTCAATTTCCGCTGAGACGCAATTTAAATTTAACTTCGAAAAAAGTACGGAGAATCACCC
>KZ061543.1:411416-442494 GCA_002091835.1 Anopheles maculatus | reverse complement strand
AGCAGCAGCAGCAGCACTGGAGATTAAGAATAGCGGACTATTCACGCGCAGGCTCCCGATGGCCAATTGGCCGCACATCGGAGCGTTTTAAATGCTTCCGAGATGACTCGATGCACAGGGGGAAAGATTGAAATCTGAGTTTTTGTCCCACCGAATTGGCTAGACCATTTCTCTCGCTGCTTGAGTTGGCGGGAAGTGTCTATATGTGTACGAGCGCACAGCATTTATTAACAATTTCGGTTGATTGTTGTGCATTTGTGCTGGCGGAACCCTTTCACACGCTGCATTACGCTGCCCGTATACACGCTGCACAAGTCTGTGACGCGAGGGATGTGACGCGAGATGTGGAAAGAGACGCTCAGAGCACAGTTCATCCGAGATGCGCCGCAATTTCATTGACCGCGGATGGATGAGTTTTGCGGTTGGTGCGCAATGGCAACGCTTGGTGTAAAACGAAACCACCGGGCACTGATTCAAGTTCGTGTTGGAGGGAGGTCGTTCAGCACGTTAGGTTGTTTAAGTGAGCAACTCAAATGTACGCGTCCTATTCAATGACTGGTGGCATTTTTATTGGATGTGTTTTTTGAGGTAAATTCTTGGAAGTTTTGAGGAAATTTTTTGTTGTTGTGCGCTAAGTACGGTTGCTCTGTTTTGTTTTGGGAAACGAATGTTGACGAATTTTTGAAAATATGATTGAGTCAGGCAATAGCAATGTAGGACTTCAACCCATCACATGTCTTGCTTCTGTTCTAACGTACATAAGAGTGACACGATTCGCTCTGGGTAATCGAATTTAGATGAGGCAAGGCAGGACAACACCAATAACAATTTGAGAACGAAACTACGCGTAGGAATAATAGTTGAAACTCAACCACATTGTGGCTAATTGAAACCAGTGGTGTCAAACTCAACAGCACTTGGTAAAATTTAATATCAAAAATTTTCAGATCTCAAAATTAGTAAAACTCTAAATGCTGGGGTGTTCTTATATAAAAATTAAACGTATAAAAAATGTCATATTACTACTTACCTGCTTTTCGCTTGAATATGGTCAACAACCTGTAATTGAGAACAAGATAAAATCTTAAATTAGAATTCTTTGCTTAATAACTGTAAGGTAATCTGTGCTAGAGTTGTAGCTTACAGCAAATGTTTTAAAATTGTTCAGAACCAATTGGTATTTAGAACCAGTTTTTGTCCGGTTAGTACAGCTGTTTTGTTAAAAATTGAGAATAAACTTAATTATCCATAATTTTATTTGAAAGTGAATGTTTTTTGGATGTAAAATACTATTTCGTAGCTTTTGAAAAAAATATATTAAATTTATGGAGCGATTAAAAATTAAAGCGATTAAAGCACTTTCAACAAATTTTTAAACCGTTTTATCATGCAAAAAATCGCATTTCTCCACATTTTAATGTGTGCATCTGCTTAGTCTCGAGTATAACTTGACGAACTATCGGAACCACATATTGTTCTGAAGATTTAACTTTATGAATTTTATGAATTATGAACTTTCTGAGTTTCCAATCGTAGTCCTTTTTAGTTTCGTGGGGCGAGATCGTTTGTTCCGATTCCGATATTTGTCGTATGTTGCGGTAGTATTGGGGGTGGCTAGCAAGGCCTCTTCCCAAACCTCCTGTCTTGTTGGAGGGCCTACGCTTCCTAGCTGTTTAAAGTCCTGTAGAAAGCTAGGACAGAAAGGATAGCTAGGCGCCCCTAACATGGAGAACAGACGCTAGCTGTCCCCCTCCGCTCAATTTAGCCATATCACCCATCTTCCCAAGGTTTCCCCGTATACCCAAGCTCAGATATTTGGAGAGACATGTTACCGTTCTATACGCCGGGGATATATTTAGTCGAAGTAGGGTATGAAGAGCCTTTGTTGACCTACAAGAGGCTTCGGACCAGTGCAGTATTAATACCACACCAGCTTATAGCACTTGAGGAGTGCAGCCATGGACCGAGTTTCCTGGATAGGAATTGAATGCAAGGCCCTGTCTAATAGACGTGCTCCATAGCTTTAGGGCTTTAGTAACCCTATTTAGATAATAGTTTAGTAAAAAATGTATTAGTCAATCTCATCGTCTATACATACACGACCTATACATATTTAAGCTAGGATCATTTTTCAATACAATTGTTAACTTTTACAGTCTCCTACTCTATTTCCATCAGAAGTTTGATCGGTTTGACACCTCTGAAACTGTTAGTTTGCATCTAGAATGCTCAAGAAACTACCTCCGCACTACATTTAACCGGGAATTCCCAATTCAAATCAAAGTTTTACACATTTGTATCTATTAAAGCTGATCGCCCACATCACACCGCGATCTGATTTGATTATTTAAAGTTGTTATTAAAGCAAAGTCAAAACATGTTTACCAACCTCAACCGTATATAGCCTTAACGCTGTAACCCAAACAACAAGTTGTTCGTAGCGCACAAAAACGTAGAAAGCATTTCAAGAGTATTCTCGTTTCGCACTCCTTCGCACTCACACCGGTGGCCAGGAATTTGCGCCGGAAGGTACTTGAACTGATGATTTGGCGATCGAGCGATGAAGCTAATTAAAATACTTTCGCGGTGTTGAAGGTGGAAAAGAAGGTGCCGGCTGAGAATGCCGAAGCACGTCAAGTGTGCTGGTAAATTCTCCGCTTCTGCCAGATTGATTGGGGATGTTTGTGTGTGTGTGTGTGCTGATGTAAGGGTGCTAGGAGAAAGTTCTCTAATGGAAATTATAATTTACTGAGCAGCATTTCAATCTAGAAAGGACTAAAGTACATTATTTTTGCTAGCAAAACGCTCCAAATTCTCCAAGCATCTGTGCGCAAGGAATGCAATTCAGCGTTCACCTAATTCCCGCCCAACTGACGTCTGGTATGCATTTTCCGCATGTGTGTTAGTGGACCTCCCACATGCACACATTACATGCCCGGCTGCACAACCGCCTTCCGTGCATTCAGACATGAGCAGCGTGATTAGATTGTTGTTGATTTATTTCGTTGCGTGTTTTGAATACAATTCCAGAACTTAAGATGCATGCTCCGAGCGGAGATTAATGCTGTTTCGGTGGCGAGGGGCCGATGTTGGTGTACAGCATGGCTCGGTGCAATACGAACGATTGGTGCATTCTCGTATTGCATTTTGTTCCACCCGAAAGTACACGGTGGCACGTGACATTTGTAAAACCAGTTCTTGGCATATGTTTGCTGCCTAGGCGCAAGAGTTGTTTTGGAGATATTGAACGAGCTGTTGAATAATGTTTTTTTCTACTGACAGTGGAAACGATTTTGTGGGTGTAATAACCCTTGAAGCTGTAGTCAAGCGTTAGACAAAAAAAAAAACTATCGTTTGTTGTGAAAGGGAACTCATTGTAGAGGGTGCAAAAACATCTTAAACGAACGTAACGCATTGTGCATTGAATGTGATGCAATTATGGGGCAATTTGATAACTCGATTTTTGCGTCTTGCGACTCAGCAGAATAGTTTTTGGCACATCAATTTGGCAAGCGAAGAAGGGTTCATCAAGTCATGATGGCGTCTTCATGATGGAGATCTTTGTAATATCGGTTCGAGTGCCTGACGTTCCAGTAGGTCATTGGCTTGTTTTGACATAAAAACCGGCTTGTGTAACTACTGTTTGGAGTACCGTAGAATGAAGGGGCTCCAGCGGCACGATCTGTGCGGTGCCGGAGAGTAGGTCAACATTGTGCATACCTGTCTATCAGTTCCAACGGAGGCAGTCACGTCGTAGAATACTGTTGCTAATAACAATGTCAACAGTGTCATTGCAGCCGGTACGATTTACGATCGTGATCGACATGTTTAGTAGAGAAGGGGAGATTTGTGAAACTTCTTAACAAGGCGTTACATCTTGTTCTTGATCTGTCAACTAAGACTTTTTGTGGAACTCAGAGAAATTAGTTCTTCTTGGTAATTTAAACGGATCGGAACATTTAAGTAATGCTTTATGAATAAACATATCCATAATGAGTTTAACATAACAAATTGGAGAACAGACATATGGAGGTCATAAATAACTTTCCCTAGCTTCTGTGACCCGCAATGAATTCCAAATGGGACCCGTTTCGCTACGGTCTTATCAATGCAAATGTTTGGCTCACAGAAACAAGGTTCCGGCTTTGAATTCTACCCATTTGTGGGCACTAATACGCTATTTAGCAATTTAAAAACATACGCCCTGTACGGGCACGATGAGTGGAGATATTTCCAAATTGCACCAATTATGAAGAGCAAAAGCTGTTACGCGACACGCAAAAAGGTGAAAGAAGACTCGACGACACGCGATTCTGTCATTCGGGGAGGGTGATTCATCCATCAGATCGTCGCCGTGTTGTGATGATTATAACTTATGATCAGCCTAGTAACGAAAGGGGACACAAAAAATTAGCAACTGAAGACTTGTAGCCTCACCGTTGGTGTTAGTAATTTTCGAGAATTGGTTTTGTTGGAGAACGCCCAAGTGTCATTCAGATGGAGCGTTGAAAAGAAACGGCCAAGTTGCATGCCCTCGGTGAATAATGATCGTTTTCCATTTATATGAATAACAACAGCTGCTGCTGCTGCTGCTGCTGCTACTACTGCTCGAACATCTTCATTAGCTGTGAGCACTTCAATTATGGCCGATTAGTGTGGCCACGGGCAGGGTTGCAATTATTCTTCCCCATCGGTAAAGCAGCCGGGGTGGAGGCTTGGAGTTTGGCCGGGAGCGCCGAAAAAAAGCCACCGAGCGCTGCTCCACCCATTCCGATGTGGTTTGCCAGGTGGAGATTTAAGTTGTGTTCCATTGCAAATCGATTTCACCTTGATCGCTGGCCGCGTCGTGTGCACGATCGTTAATGATGAAGCATTTTTTCCCAGCCCCCCAAATAGTGGTGCGCAATAAACTTGAGACGCGTTTAGATGACGATGATCGATAAAGTGTGTGATGTGTATTTCTTGATGGATGATTCTGAATTCTTTTTTTGGCGTTTTATTTCCAGCGAGCTACGAAAAGGAAAGGGAATCGGATGCTTCCGATGATGCTGAGTATATCGTTGTGCCGCTGTCCCACCATCGACCGACGTACTACAACCGATACCCGTCGTCGTTTGAAGGGTTCGATGGTGTAGTGGACACTGGGGACTTTGCTCCGATTCCGGCTAGACCCGTGTACTTCCCATCGTACAATCCATTCTCGTGGCATCTTTCGGGATATCTGGATGGTAGGTGACATCTTAAATTTGAGCTGTGGATGTTCAGATTGGTCTAACTCTTACGGTACGCATTTTGCAGATCTTCTAAAACGTGTCCGAGATCGTTTCGCTGGCTCGTGGAATCCATTCTACGGTGGTGAGTTTGCCCCATCAGGACCAGGAGTATGGCCGATGGAAATTCCGGACGACTCATCGGAGGACGGTGCCACCAACTCTACTTCCACTGTGAAGGTAGGATCAAGCAAAACAGCTTAATATCTCAATCTCGATCATGCAACTAATATTGCGCGGCATTGTTGTAGGTCATCGATGGACACAAGGTCGTGATTAATGATACGTACTACACCAAGAAGACGGAGTTCGGTACCTCGATCTTCAAGGTGCGTGTCATTGACGTAAAGCCTACGGATGGTGATAGCGCAGAGGTTACATCGCCCAAAGCTCCGACTGACGTCGAGGTCGGCAACCGTAACAGTGATGATGGTGATGATTCGGCGAAGGAACCGGCCGCACCAGCGACTGATGCTCCCAAGCGAGACACTGAGCTAGAATCGAGCGATGAGGAGAAGACTACTGCTGACGATGACAATCTGAACACGATCGACGTGGACAACGTGGAGAGGCCGAACAATGGAAACGATGCGACCGACGACAAGCCGGAGGTAATTACGGAAAG
The DNA here is from genome assembly GCA_002091835.1 of Anopheles maculatus. Lineage (NCBI taxonomy): Eukaryota > Metazoa > Arthropoda > Insecta > Diptera > Culicidae > Anopheles > Anopheles maculatus. Next base: position 436,599 of record KZ061543.1, on the reverse strand, counting down.
TGCCACTGATGCTGCGGAAGTTGCGGAACCTACTACAGCCGCTGCTGACGCTGCCTAATCCTTTTCCTGCAAAATGCTGTCTGCAACGCTTGCCTAATACTGTCTCCACTTTCGGACTGATCTTTGCTATCTTTCTACAAGCCATCCGATAAATGAATAACTTGGGTCTCCAAATTCCCTACGGGTTTATGATGCAGTCTTCCTGTACAGTGCTACACTACTGGCTGATTGGAGTTCTCAACGAACGATCTCTTTATGTGTACACTGTGTTTTTACTACTAACTATTCCCCAGAACACACATCTCTTAAGCTCGCATATACATTACAAAAAACTGATCTGTAACAAAAAACTCTGTGATTCGAACTCTAAGGACCATCATATCGCAATCGTTTTATTCTATTCCATTTACCTTTCCAATGATCTTTTCCAATTAACGCTCAATAGTCTACCATTTTTACATCTCTTCCTAGTAGCATGTACATAAGCGTGGTGTGAATGAGAAATTTCATTACTTGCATTTTTCGTTCTATTAACTACTTCCACCGCCAATCCCAGAACTAGTGCGTGTTGCAAAAGTAGTGCCTCCCGGTTGACGATCGTACGCTGATTGAGATACTTCGCGCAACGAAATGCATCTTGCCGCCGTGGAATAGGTAAAGGAGAAGAAGGGACTAGTGGTGTAGATATTAGTAGCAGAGGTTCAGCTCTGATTGGGATGTTGGGGTTTGATGCGAAGGTCCTACTACTTCGAACGTACGATGCGTCGGGACGTGGCGAATGGTGATCCTGGGCAGCAGCAGCTGTACTGCTAGGTGTTATGCTTCCCCGATTTTCACTAGGTCTAACCAGTTAAGCTTTACAACGTGAATGATGTAAATAAAGTTGTTAAGAACTTGAAATGCCTTTACTTTCTTCACTATCTCTTCTACAAACTTCTATCGTTTGCTGCTACTTTCGTTTTTCGAACTAAAACTTTAAGTGCGCTACGTAACCAATAAACTGACCAGCATGAGGCTCGCGAATACTACCACTACAGCGTGTTATGCTTGTGGCTCTAATGTACATATTTTAAGCGAAAACGATTTGAATACTTTAAGCTTCACTTACATTGTAAATTATTTCGCACATTCTTTGCCGAAGCAGAATAACGCAGATGCTCTTCCAACTGATGGCTAACTGTAGTCGGCCTTCTGATGCATTACTAAGCCATAACGAATATCTCAAACAGTCCTCAGAACAGTGGTCATTGCTGGAATCGTTCGAAGCGGCATCGCGTCCATTGGAAGACTTAGTGGAAGGATCACCCGAAAATACGCTTCAACGCAACCGTGGCAACAGCGAACTGCTTGAATCGAGCTCGGAAGAGGAAGCGGAAGCGAACGTCAACGTACCCCGGCACCCGGTATCAGTCGAATGGACCAAACAGGATGATCGTCAGCGGATCATCGTCTCAAACCGATTCGACAACCGTTTCAACGCCAACCAGGAACGACCTGTCGGTGATGCTCCATCGCCAACCGTACACGATCTCACCAACGATATCGCCATCAATTTCCGGCTGGCCGCCGATAAAAGTGTAACAGCAAACCCGAATGCAATCACATTCAATCCAATGAATCCACCGTCGGTTATCGTCCAGCGGGATCCTTTCCCACCGGGAGTTGCTCCGGGAAGATATCCAACGCTGCCCGGTCGTCCAACGATGGGATTCCCTTCGCAGCAACCCGGTGTAGGTGGTGTTGGCTTCCCAACAGGGGGAGGATCATTTCCAGGCTTTCCCGGACAGGGCGCATTTCCCGGCGGTCAATACCCGTTGCAACCGTTCCCGATGCAACAACCTCCACTGTTCGGTGTTCCGCCCGGTACAAACTTTGGGCTGGCGGGTCAGAACCCTTTCTTCTTCGGTAATGCCCAGTTCCGGCGGCCATAAATGGGAAGAGAAGGAGAAACTTTACAAGAAGTTCTGGGGAAAGAAACTTCTATTAGTAGCAGAGTAAGAGCGTGTTGCTCATTTATTTATTGATCTAAATTATTTTACTCAAGCGTAAAGGTTAGTGTGTGGCCTTTCCGTCAGCCACAGCTATCGAACACGAGACTAGCCATATTGCTAGAGGGTCGAGACACTGACAGGAGAGCGTTTTTTCCCTTCCTTTACTAATACCAAAGAAGTTGGTCCTCTTGCTGCACCAGCATGAAATGTCGAGAGTGTGTGTGAGAGAACTTTGGAACTTCTTGTAACGTCTCACCAGGATCCCTTAAGACATGTAGTTTGATCGACACACACACACGCCTGGCCAAGGTTCGAAAATGGGAGATTTTATTCTTCATTGGAAAATAATTTATTTACAACAGTTTCGGACATTCTTCCGTACCGTGTGGCTTAAAAACTTTTCCATCAACCGAAGCGAAAACGCTTTTCACGGTCCGGTCCTAACCGATGGAAGTTTTCTATAAATCCTTCCGTATTCGTAAAGTATCGAAGTGCCGGGGGTCGGCGCTGGTGGTTCGGATAGTTTGTTTGTGCCCAAACTCTTTTGCTGTTCGCATTAGTGGAAGGATTAGTGAAGAATCGACCAAACTGATGGGCGAAATGCGTTACGGAAGTGATGTGAAGTGAACTCTTTCTTTCTTCGCAGTTCGAGTAGTGTAATGCAAGTGGAAGGAAATTTAATACATATTAGTATACAGTAAGTGGTTCAATTTGTCTTCATATTTATGTACACAAAAATTTAGAGCAAACAGCATCGAAGGGAATATTAATTTAGTAAATGGCGTGCAGCTTACAGGAAGCAAATATTGAGGGCGTCCTCTTTTGGAAGGTTTTTCCTTCCAGCTACAACACCAGGTAGACTAATTAATTTGTGCATTGTCTGACAAATGGAGCAGACTCTGGAGAAGGGAATAGCTGGCTGGCCCAAAATTCATTGCACCTTGAGTAAGGAAAACCACTCTCCATCAGGTACACAAAAGCGCAGCGTGAAGGTGCGTCCGTTTCAAACGCCAGGACATTAGTAAATGGATGTAAAGCGAACGCAAAGAGAGAGCGAGCAAACAATTCAATAAATCTAGTCTTCCTTGGCAGATCCTGGCAAAAGCAGGATCTTCGGATGGTGCGGAAAAAGAAGCGCCAGGAAAAAAGAAAATCGGGCAAGCATTTTAATTTAAGAAAATCTTTCTACACGTGTGCCGCGCCGTTGCAGCTCCGAAAGCGAACCGTAATAAAATTTTCGGAGAAGAAGTTATTCTGGTGTTTTGCTCGGCCATTATTTGCTAAGGAAACGAAAACGGGTTGCGATGGTTGAAAATAAGATTTTAATTAACACTTTCAAAAATTAATTTATTTCCAACCCCTATCCTATCCCAGTCGATCGTTTGCCACACCGTTTGCCAAGAAACGGGAGAAGGATAATCCTTCCGAAGGAAATTACTCTTCCTTAACTGCGGCCCGAACAAATAGTGGCACAGCTATTTCGGACGGGAAGTGCCGAGTAACAAGTTCGATCTGATACATTCTTAGTGCGCTAAATCCGGCTGGTCAATACGGTGGAGCCGAGCTGAACGGGAGCAAAAGCAAATAAAAACGAAACGAAAGAAAGGATTCGGGGTTTATTTTACGTTCTGTGCGGCTTTTCCGGTGGATTTTCTAGCAGATTGATCTCGTTTGCCATACACAGGGCGGGAGCGTTTGTTTTTTTAATCGCTTTGTTCATTTGCAGGGTGTAAGGGAGTAGCTTGCTACTGAATCAATTTTAACTTATAGTGCCTAAAGTGGCAACATTTATGTGTAGAAAAGATAAAGTAGAATCTGTGAATTTTTAAATTCGAATTTAGAGCGACAAAAACGGTTTTTAGTACTAATTGCATACTTTCAGGCGTTATGCAGAAGAAATGTTCTAATAGACGTTGTATCATTAAACGGAAGTCCCCTAAACCGTATTTTTAATAAGAATCAATCACCGAAAAAACACTTTTCCCAACCATAAACGGATAACCCTGTAAATGCAATCAATCGTCATCGAACGAACAGCTTTTACCAGCAACTGGTTACCGGCTTTCTTCGCCACTCTCTGTGTACGCCTCCGATCTCGAGCACGGTATTGAGTTTCGTTGTTCACTTGCGCAGCATCTTGCTCACCCGGGCTGCTTCCGGTACAAAGCAAAGCGATGATATCAAATTATATTTATTGAAAATTACTTTTTATTTAATTTCTTCCACTGTTGAATCGGTACTGGTGCCTTGAAGCAATGATAGATTTCTTGTGCTCAGTAGCAAAAAAAAAAAACAAACGAAACGCCCCAAGATCCCTGCGGTAGTCGTCTACGAGCGGTTGGTTTACCGAGAACGAGAAGCATCTACACCTACTCCAGCCGAACATCAATCGTATCCGGGAAGCGTGGAGTAAATGCTGGCGTACAACAAAACGAGTGCAGACCGATATGCTGGCGGCAGACACCAGAACCCTGCAGCTTTTGTTTGCCTTTCGATAGCATTCACTCTGTTTAAACTATGGTTTTCAACGCTCGGGGGAAATTTGGTACCATTTTCTTTTATTCCTCCGGTTTTTTTTTTCATTCTTCAAGTCGGAATCTTTCTTCTTCTGGTGGAACGAAAAGATGATGCCTCAGCAAATCCGCTTCTTCAATCGGTGATGGGGACAGCCTTCTTCCAAGATGCTGCCACACGCTGGTGTCAACTGGCGACCATTCGAACAGTGCAGTGCATTTGTGCAGTTTGAGCAGTGGGAAAATCTGCTTCACTTTTTTCATCTCTCTTATCGTTGTCCATTTTCTTTTCTGGAGCGGTAAAGATGAACAATACCAATCGTATTTAAGTGAGGCATTGGTGGCTGACTATCTGTAAGGTACACGATGTACCGAAAGTCAAATACTCCGACTCGGAACAGATTTATCTGCCCCTTTGGACATTTGTACTCCAGACAAGAAGCAATTTGAGGGATCTCTTTCAGTATCACTGGTGGGACTTTACATAAATTATACTTCCCGCCCATCAACGGCGGAGGACGCGAACGCGAGAAAAACCTGGCCAGCACCCGGTAAAGATCAGATAAAAGGATAAAGGACAACCGTCACCGGAGACTGCGCTGCGTTTTCCTTATCCAACAGTATTCAAATCGATGTTTTATAGTGCTTACACAGTGTAGCGCAAGGTAGTCTTAAAAAAGATTATGTTTCGCTCCATTTCCGGTCACAAGCGACCGATTCAGGTGAAGCTTTTTGCTTCAATGATTACAAAAGACCATCGAAATCGGCATCCTGTGCTATACTTTTTGTTTCCAAAGACGGTTAGCAATAGTAATGCTGCAACAACAATGGTGGCTCGTAGGTCCTTCCTCGTGGGGCTCGAGATACTCACGCCCTGTACACCCGTTTGTTCGTGTTTGTGAGATAACAGAATGATTTAGTGCTTTGTTTTTAAGAAAATATGGCCTTAACCTGCTAGAATGAGCATCAGTTTGGTGCGTGGGGATGAGTTTGCACTTCCTCACCAAGTACTGTGTGTGTGTGTGTGTGCGCGTTTGTGTACCAATGGTCATAAATCAAACGCACATCCAGTTCCGATGCAAGGTTCGCAGTAACGATCTTCCACCCACAGAGGTACAAAAGCGACCGACTCCAGTTACTGCCGGTCCAGCTGGCAGCTATTTGTTTGATAATTATTCCGATTAATCTTTGACTCAAATAATCCAATTTCCTTTTTCTGCCGGCGCTACAAATTTGCTTCATATCTGGCATCGACTCAGGGTTAACTTCAAACGAGAATCTATCACGTGGTAGCCAATGGTAGCTCGCCGTTGGTATGGTTGGTTTCAGGCTTCAAAGGGAACGGGTAATTCCGAACGATGCAACAATGACAATCACCTCGCAGAAGCTGTGCCACGCTTGGGCTTGAATATCACTTGACCTAAATTATTGGAGAACTATCGCCGGAATCCGGAGATGCCTCTCATGTGGCGGTATGTGGTCGTGGTTGAAGCGATATTGGTTAACCTTATAAAGTGGCTACCCGAGTAACCCGAGTCCTGTGCCGGCAAAATGGGTGATAAGTACTTTGAAGACCTTGGCTAAAACATTACTCCGAAATCGGGTTTATAGTGACACAGAAACATACAACTCTCAAAGGAGAATAATGTCTTAAGAGGTCTTTTTTTTGCTATGAAATAATAAACTTTAAGTGACTTAATTGTATCGAGAATAACAGCGAGAAATTCAATACCTTGTTGATAAATTAATTAACATATTCTTCAAACCCCTAAAGATATGCAATTTGCACGGCTTTAGATGAACTTGTCTAGCTGTCAGGTGTCCTACGCTTTGAGACGTGTATATCATGGGTCTGCTACTTCACTGTAAGTCCTTGGCCTTTACGAGTACAGCTCGTATCTCATATCTTTTGCAATATCTGTATCCACTATTGGTCCTTTCTCCTGCCGAGCTGGGAAATCGCTATCCAAGGACGAACGGGACAGATCGGTAGTAGATGATAGATAATAAATTTACCCCATCCCGTAGAAGCATTTGTCAAAAGCGGACACAACTGATCTCAAAGATCAATTACCACACCAAAGACATACACGCTTATCCTTTGGATGAATAAGACGTTGAAGGACAAAGATTAAGGTTCAACGTTGCAGTAAGTCCTTACTTTCTCAAGTCGCATGAATGCACATTGCATACGTTCTCCCAGGGACTGCTACAAGCACCAGAACAGCAGAGCTGTCACTGTGCTGTATAATTCGTGCCGTCATGCATATCGAGCAATCCAGTCCGAGGTGCACGCTGAACAAATATTTACCAACGCTGAGGTGAATTTAATTTTCATCCCCATCGGATACGTGCATGTCTGTGCTGCTTCCCCTAAGGGAGGCACGATGCGTTGAAGTGCGTCCTTTCAACATTAGCACCGAAGATGGGTGTCGGACTGTTCGGACACAAAGTTTGGTAGGGTTGCGGACGGGAACTTTTGCAAAGTGATTTCTGAACTCGCGTAGCCCTTTTACGAAACCTGTGATTGATGTGTCTCTCGGTGTTGGCGCCAGTGTGTGTATGCACATTAAATTAATTGCTGGTCGAATTCGATCGGGACCAATCAATCGAAACGTGTGTGTGCGCGCGCGCCTCTGTGTCCGTGTCGACCGTGTCGGGATACACTGGATATTGACGAATTAATGTAATGATGGTTGCAATTAATCAGTGTGGTGTGGGTTGCTGCACGTTGATGCGCAAGGACTCCACTCAACGGTTAAAGGGTGACGCGTTGTGCGGTGGTTACGCAGATTGATAGTGAACGAGGCCGCGAACGCAAATTTCATGTCATTTTCGGTGTGCACAAATTAACCTGTAATTGAAAGCCGAAACCGATTAGAATAAGACGGTGAAAATTGTGTCACGCCATTGCAAAGACATGAGTGTACTCAATTATCTGAAGCTGCTGGTTTGCTGTTTAATAATGACTTAGTTTAAACAGTTTTTACCGAGAAAGAACGATACCGAGCTGTGAGGACTTGCATACGGTCGCCTTTTGTTACTAAATGGGGTACCATTAGAGGATGAGCGTTATTTCCCCCCAGAATGAAAGACGCACCATCAGGAGCGCAAGAATTCAGGTCATGGGAAGGAAAATCGCACAACACAAATTGCTTGTAAATCGTGATTGTCGTCATCATTTTACGCTTAAAGCGCTAAATCGCATACCATGTGCAGAACAATGGTGCGGCTTACTGATGCGGTAGATGCTGCCACACGCTGGTGTCAACTGGCGACCATTCGAACAGTGCAGTGCATTTGTGCAGTTTGAGCAGTGGGAAAATCTGCTTCACTTTTTTCATCTCTCTTATCGTTGTCCATTTTCTTTTCTGCAGCGGTAAAGATGAACAATACCAATCGTATTTAAGTGAGGCATTGGTGGCTGACTATCTGTAAGGTACACGATGTACCGAAAGTCAAATACTCCGACTCGGAACAGATTTATCTGCCCCTTTGGACATTTGTACTCCGGACAAGAAGCAATTTGAGGGATCTCTTTCAGTATCACTGGTGGGACTTTACATAAATTATACTTTCCGCCCATCAACGGTGGAGGACGCGAACGCGAGAAAAACCTGGGCAGCACCCGGTAAAGATCAGATAAAAGGATAAAGGACAACCGTCACCGGAGACTTTGCTGCGTTTTCCTTATCCAACAGTATTCAAATCGATGTTTTATAGTGCTTACACAGTGTAGCGCAAGGTAGTCTTAAAAAAAGATTATGTTTCGCTCCATTGCTGGTCACAAGCGACCGTTTCAGGTGAAGCTTTTTGCTCCAATGATTACAAAAGACCATCGAAATCGGCATCCTGTGCTATACTTTTTGTTTCCAAAGACGGTTAGCAATAGTAATGCTGCATCAACAATGGTGGCTCGTTGGTCCTTCCTCGTGGGGCTCGAGATACTCACGCCCCGTACACCCGTTTGTTCGTGTTTGTGAGATAACAGAATGATTTAGTGCTTTGTTTTTAAGAAAATATGGCCTTAACCTGCTAGAATGAGCATCAGTTTGGTGCGTGGGGATGAGTTTGCACTTCCTCACCAAGTACTGTGTGTGTGTGTGTGTGCGCGTTTGTGTACCAATGGTCATAAATCAAACGCACATCCAGTTCCGATGCAAGGTTCGCAGTAACGATCTTCCACCCACAGAGGTACAAAAGCGACCGACTCCAGTTACTGCCGGTCCAGCTGGCAGCTATTTGTTTGATAATTATTCCGATTAATCTTTGACTCAAATAATCCAATTTCCTTTTTCTGCCGGCGCTACAAATTTGCTTCATATCTGGCATCGACTCAGGGTTAACTTCAAACGAGAATCTATCACGTGGTAGCCAATGGTAGCTCGCCGTTGGTATGGTTGGTTTCAGGCTTCAAAGGGAACGGGTAATTCCGAACGATGCAACAATGACAATCACCTCGCAGAAGCTGTGCCACGCTTGGGCTTGAATATCACTTGACCTAAATTATTGGAGAACTATCGCCGGAATCCGGAGATGCCTCTCATGTGGCGGTATGTGGTCGTGGTTGAAGCGATATTGGTTAACCTTATAAAGTGGCTACCCGAGTAACCCGAGTCCTGTGCCGGCAAAATGGGTGATAAGTACCGTGAAGACTTTGGCTAAAACATTACTCCGAAAACGGGTTTATAGTGACACAGAGACATACAACTCTCAAAGGAGAATAATGTCTTAAGAGGTCTTTTTTTTGCTATGAAATAATAAACTTTAAGTGACTTAATTGTATCGAGAATAACAGCGAGAAATTCAATACCTTGTTGATAAATTAATTAACATATTCTTCAAACCCCTAAAGATATGCAATTTGCACGGCTTTAGATGAACTTGTCTAGCTGTCAGGTGTCCTACGCTTTGAGACGTGTATATCATGGGTCTGCTACTTCACTGTAAGTCCTTGGCCTTTACGAGTACAGCTCGTATCTCATATCTTTTGCAATATCTGTATCCACTATTGGTCCTTTCTCCTGCCGAGCTGGGAAATCGCTATCCAAGGACGAACGGGACAGATCGGTAGTAGATGATAGATAATAAATTTACCCCATCCCGTAGAAGCATTTGTCAAAAGCGGACACAACTGATCTCAAAGATCAATTACCACACCAAAGACATACACGCTTATCCTTTGGATGAATAAGACGTTGAAGGACAAAGATTAAGGTTCAACGTTGCAGTAAGTCCTTACTTTCTCAAGTCGCATGAATGCACATTGCATACGTTCTCCCAGGGACTGCTACAAGCACCAGAACAGCAGAGCTGTCACTGTGCTGTATAATTCGTGCCGTCATGCATATCGAGCAATCCAGTCCGAGGTGCACGCTGAACAAATATTTACCAACGCTGAGGTGAATTTAATTTTCATCCCCATCGGATACGTGCATGTCTGTGCTGCTTCCCCTAAGGGAGGCACGATGCGTTGAAGTGCGTCCTTTCAACATTAGCACCGAAGATGGGTGTCGGACTGTTCGGACACAAAGTTTGGTAGGGTTGCGGACGGGAACTTTTGCAAAGTGATTTCTGAACTCGCGTAGCCCTTTTACGAAACCTGTGATTGATGTGTCTCTCGGTGTTGGCGCCAGTGTGTGTATGCACATTAAATTAATTGCTGGTCGAATTCGATCGGGACCAAACAATCGAAACGTGTGTGTGCGCGCGCGCCTCTGTGTCCGTGTCGACCGTGTCGGGATACACTGGATATTGACGAATTAATGTAATGATGGTTGCAATTAATCAGTGTGGTGTGGGTTGCTGCACGTTGATGCGCAAGGACTCCACTCACCGGTTAAAGGGTGACGCGTTGTACGGTGGTTACGCGGATTGATAGTGAACGAGGCCGCGAACGCAAATTTCATGTCATTTTCGGTGTGCACAAATTAACCTGTAATTGAAAGCCGAAACCGATTAGAATAAGACGGTGAAAATTGTGTCACGCCATTGCAAAGACATGAGTGTACTCAATTATCTGAAGCTGCTGGTTTGCTGTTTAATAATGACTTAGTTTAAACAGTTTTTACCGAGAAAGAACGATACCGAGCTGTGAGGACTTGCATACGGTCGCCTTTTGTTACTAAATGGGGTACCATTAGAGGATGAGCGTTATTTCCCCCCAGAATGAAAGACGCACCATCAGGAGCGCAAGAATTCAGGTCATGGGAAGGAAAATCGCACAACACAAATTGCTTGTAAATCGTGATTGTCGTCATCATTTTACGCTTAAAGCGCTAAATCGCATACCATGTGCAGAACAATGGTGCGGCTTACTGATGCGGTTGGGCGAACTAGTGAAAATGACAGTTTCACAAATAGACGTCCTTGTGGCGCACTATGGGGCGGTCTGGAACAGAGTATGGGATTTCGGGGTTTAACTTTAAAATATTTCTATTTCACATTTAAGTTAAGTTTCTTAAGTCATTACACGAGGACCCAACAGAATTATGGAAGCAGCTTCAAGTGCCAATGATAGATTAACAAATTTTTTTCAACATTAATCAAAATTTCCTGAAAATCTTTCACTCGAACTCGGCTCAGAGGCTTTCGTCAGTTTTCACAAATTCCAATTTTCAGTGGCGTATGTACATATTGGGACTATGCGACAGTTGTTTTTGGAGAAGTTTTCTTAGGCTGTAGCCAACTCCCTGACGTATATCTCAACATCTATGTTGATGTCTGATCGGAATTTTGACCCCAAATAGGTGAAATGTTGAATGACTTAAGAGATTAACTTCATGATTTTCTATCTGATGCTTCAAAATCGACTTGTCGCATACATCGAAGCGAATGCATACCATAAGAGAGAATTCCGAAACGAGAAGATAACCTCTTATCAGATCCTCTTACATACTACTTACTTACTTATCAGGCACTATAACCGATTCGCGGTCTAGGCATTTTTAAGGAATCCTCGATACTATTCAAGGTCCAATATTAAAATAAATATTAACGCTATACATAACTCTATCTCAGTTTGCCCATGTAGACAAGCCGTGTAGACAAAAGGCTTTAAAATTCGCCCGGAGTCATTCTCATGACATGATCAGCCTCATAGGTGCCTGCAGAGTTTGTAGAGCGAATAGATATTTTAGAAGCTCCTGCAGTGTTCTTACACTCGTACTTGCCAAAAATTCCTTCTGAGCATCTTTTTCTCGTACGCGGATAAGAAGGTTCCGTCTGTTTTGGACAGAGTTCATCTCTCAAAGGAGTCCGTATGGAAAATCTGGAAGAATATGGCTCTGCAGTAGCTCTACTCCTATCATCTCTTCATTTGTTTGCTGTTTACTGCATTTGTATATAAATAATGTTCAAAATGATTTAGATAGCTTGCTTAACTGTTTATTATTCAAGTTGAATAATTCGTAAAAATTTGTATAAAAAATAAGAAATTAAATCCAGGATTAAACATAACGTACATCCAACCATACCGCATAGTGCATCGACGTTTCTCACCTACTGATAATAATTCCCATAGGTGCGGGCTGTTATGTGCTCGTCGTTGGTCGGAGGGACCATATCACACAATGACTGTCACACTAGGCGGAACTATTGGGTATTGTGTGTATTTATGGGACATCCTTCCCCTGCTGCCAACTCCTCTCACGTGCATATCCGGAGTTCCGTAACATCCGGCTAGCGCCAGAACATTTCGCGCGTTTGTTACAAAACCGTCTTATCTGGTAGCGTGTAATGTTGCGCGCGTCTTCAATTATGGTTGTTTATGAATTCCTTTCAGGCTCAATTTCCCAAACGTGTTTGTCTGTCTCTTCGTCTGGTATCTCGAGGAGTGTGCTTGCGTGCTACGTGATTCCTTTAAGTGTGTGTGTCTTTTTTTAAAGGTAAGTACCACTACTTAGTTTCCTCCGGAATGGAATCCAGAGTGTGTCTGGAAGGGTCTCGTTCTGTGTGGCGCTTGTTCCATTCTTTGTGGTCTCATTGAGTGACTGCAGCAATAGCGGAAGGACACTAGTAGTATCTTGAGATTCCAACGTAAAGAGATCGCCTCTTAAAGCACAACTCCTTTGAAGGTGTCGTCTTGCAACTGTGAGATTGTTGAATGTTTGCTTGATTTAATATTTGATTTCAACGGGAAGGAAAACAGACTCCGAGCGCACTTGATGGAGGGTTGCTCTACTGAGTGGTGGAATTCGGCGGCCCAAAACGTCAATGTTAATTTTGATCGAACGCCTATAACGTTTTCCGTCAGCCTCATTCAACCAGACAGCAAGCAAGAGCATGACAATGTACACGCAATATGATACCCTATTCGTGTACGCGGACGAGAACGGTAACGCCGATGGTAAGCTTCCAGTAAGCTTCGGGATTTGTGACAGATTGAATCTGTCATCCGTTTTGCACGCTGTGTGGTGTGGTGCGGAATGAGTTGAAATTAGAACGCCGGTTGTTGTGTGAGCTGTTGCGTAACAGTACAAAACAACTCGCACTTCGGTCGCGCTTCCGAATGCTTACCAAGGGTTCGAAAGGGCTGCGAGGAACTGCGGAAACTGCTCATTTACATGCTACTACTGCTTCGAGGCTTATTTAACAGACTAATGCGAAGGGAGCGAAGGGCGGTTGGTGACGACGAGCAAAAGGAAGCGTTGTGTTCCAGCGATTAGTTTTATCGTTTTCCGGTGTTTTACTCGTACCAAGTGGGGTAGGTTTTTCTTGAAATTTCCAACAATTCCTCCAAGGACGATACCGCGAAAGAGGAACGCCGGTGAACGTTTTACTGGAGATATCAACAGTTTCTAATTAAGTTTCCGTTTGAATAAAGTGTGCTGTTGTTCCGGTTGCTTAAGAAACGATCGGTTACCATGAGCAGCAGCAGCATCATCATCACCATTCTCATCATCTTTGGCAGTACGCACACACATGATTACGTGTGTCATTTCGCACGTGACATAATCGGAACACAATACAGCCGGGCTCTAATATCCAAGGGGCTTTTGCAGACACATCAGAATATTAAATGACGAAACCGCTCTGGGGATTAGACCTTGTGGGGAAGCTGTCAAATCACTCTGGTGTGCGAAGCGAAGTAGTTTGCGTTAAGTTGCCAAATTAATCGTGTGTTAAATCGTCCCTCCGTTCAGCGCGGGTGCTAAAAGACGTAACTAAATTACGGTGATTACAGGACTGTTGGGTGGGAGTGGATTATTCGTAGTGTTTGAGTGAGCATGATTACTAGATATGTTCTTTAAACTCGTTTGAAATGTGCAACAAGTGCATCACGGACAGTTTAGAATATAAAATGGTACACAAAATCACGTAAACGGATAATTAGAACGCCTAAAAGTATGCAATCTATGCCTAAAAGAATGCAAATTGGAGGATTTTTGGCTAATTTTATATGACTTTAACATATGCAGCCCTTGTGTAAAATGTGTCATTTAAACACCTCACCTTAGAGGATAAACCAACCATTGGCACTACTTGGGTTGCCGACCAGTAGCAGTAGTCTTCCAATACGTTAACAGTACTACAGCCTTTGTAATAGCAATATGGAAAACATAATTTGCTACAAAGACACAAAACAGTTGATTAAAGATTTCCCGGAGTTGAATTTATAATTTTTTCTAGCATAATGCATACTTTAAGGCGTTACAGAATGCAATAGCTTTAAATTCAATGCATGACTTCAACTTCAACAAGACTTCGTTCAACGCTCTTCGGTTCAAAATTTGATTGAATTGGAATAAATTCTGTTTAAATATTATCTTAAATACAGTTTGAACGGCACAGTTTCATAATGAAATATGAAATGAAATTAAGCTTTACAAAGGCAGATTGTTTCGATTGCGCCTTAACAAAATTACTCTTCCTGCAGTACTTCTCTCGAGAATTCTACCCCAGAGTACCCAGATTGATGCAACACGCGTGACGCGTACGAGTTTTCCGGCTAAGGAAAATCAGCCAATGTAAAGCATGTAGTCAATTGTTTTCATACCCTCGCCCACAGTCTTCCGGCGAGGTCTAGGGAGGGTGGCGAGGACGCTTGTGGTGTCTTTTCCAATCAATTCAAATAAAAATCCATACCATATTTGTATCTCATCCCCTCCTCGGTTTGCCGATGTCTCTGGCAACGCTTTCGTAAACACACCCGTTTGGCACGAGGACATTCGAACCTTTTGGCTTCTTCAATTGTTTACCTTTCTCATTTTGGTGACTGCGAGGGTGACTTGTGTGGTGTGGGAAAACAGAACATTTCCCTCAGCGCAACGGTGGGGGCAGTGCCTTGCGCTGGTAATATGATTCGATCCAATCTCATATCATAAAATGAGTTTCACCAAACCGCAACCGCCATCTCGCCACAGTCTCTTTGGCTTCGGGTTTATATTCACCCTTCATAAGGATGTCCCTTGTGCTAGCGCTCTTTGCTTTTTATTTTTCTTTTCCTCTGTACTACTAGACAAGCACGATAGCATATCCGTTACATTTACAGTTGCACCAGTTGGAAGGAGGCAAGTTTTCCCGATCCCGATATCTCGCCGCCACCTACACTACCGCCATCCGGTCGTAAAAAAACCGCCGAGACAACGTTTGGCTGACTATTGATACATCCTTCACGAACCGCCGTGTCCCTTCGGAACTGTCTGTCAGTGGTTCTGTGTGCCAGACGGGTTTCTATCCCCGAACGGAAACAAAAAGGGATCGAGGACCGGATGGTGCTTGCTAGTAACTTTTCACTACTCAATAAGCGCATTCGTGAGACAGACACGGGCGTGCGCGCACGCCAACGCCGGACGTCCCATTCAAGTACTTGGCCACTGGTGCAAACATATCGCCTACGCACTGACGGGCTTGAGGTGGTTAAAAATAGGAAAAAATAAAAATTTGTTAAATAAGCAAAATAGAAAATATTGTTCTCATGAGTATGCCTAGTCTTAAAACTTGAAAACACTATAGTACTTAGAAAAATATTTTAAAATCACTACTTTTGAATACTTTAACAGTAATTTTCAAACAGAAAATATTCTGTAATGTTTAAAGAGAATGCAGGTGGAAAGATGAGGTAACGAAATATTTAATATTGATGTATAGGAATAATATTTGTAAGTCATACTCGCGAATAGATTTACCCGTTAGCAATCGTGAAATCAAAAGTAGGATAATCTGAAACAGAAAAAGACGGACTGTATGAAAGAAGGAGCAATAGAGAGACATAGCAGAATGAACGAAGCAGCAAAAGTGAGGAAAGACCGAGATGATTGACGAAACATTTCAAATCGTTATTCGTACGGAGAATTGACACAAGGATAACAAATTGTTTAAAAAAAGGATGAAATTTACAGATAATTTAAATTATTGATTACGTGAAGCGTTTACGACAAAGAATTTAATAATAAAACGCTACTTTTAGAGGAATATTGTACAAAATAATACGTACAACCGTAATGACAAACAATAATGTAGCAAAAATAGTGTAACATTTTCTGGTTTGTACTGAAATATGTTTTTCAATGAAAATTCTAATGCTTTGTTTAATGCTGTACTTTGACCTGAGGGTTTTTTTTTATATATTTTTAGTACGGGTCACTGCTTTACTGTCAAAAGAAATAAAAGACATCACAAAGCCACCTTTCGTTATTATCTTTTGTTGATCTCCTAATAAAAAAAAAGCCATATTTAATGAATTCCTAGTAAAGAGCGTTTAGTCGCAACAATATTAATACAATAACGTGTAAAGAATGTGTTTTTGAAAGCATCAACTAACAAAATTGTTAATTAAACTTTTATGCAAAATAATACCCTCGACTTAAACATGAAAAAATTGTTTCAACATTCAATTGATTATTTGGTTACTAAATAGTTATAAAAAATAATTTGAGGATTAAAATAGACATCCAATTACTTTAAAAATAAATCATAATAACAAAACAGGGACTTCCTCTGGATTCTTTCGTCTTGATGTTTTAGAATGTTATCAGAATACAAACAGTTTTGATTATTATTTAAAAAAATATTTATGACCTTTGTTTCTTCATAACCATCCCATAGTGCTACGGAGGCGTACATGTGTTATTGGGAAACATAACAATTTGATATCGTTAAAACACTCCATAAGTGGTGTCCCTGTAACGAAGGCAAGCTTAATGCCTGTTGAAGCTCCCGTCGAGGAAAACACACACTATCACCATTTCTTTTTCCTCTCTATATTGAATCCATTGGCCTGTGTTGAGCTCTCCTCATCAGCATAATGCAAATACGGCCTCACCGTGTCCGTCTATCTGCCCCGAAAGGTGAACGGTGCAGCATTCTTACAGTGAAAATCACTTTGAAAATCACCCTACCGTCCTACCGAGGAAGGATGTGCCCGAGGTGGTGGCTCTTTTTTTGTACGTTGCCATCGCCAAACGATCTTGATCGCTTCGCACCGTAGCGCCAAGAAGTCCAGCAACATCATCTGGCATCGATTGGTGTGCTCATACGTGCACCATCACCACGAACCACCACCAACGGACACTGGACAGTGGGGCGACGGTATCGGGTGGTACGGTGACAGCTTGATTGTTGTTGATTCGAATGCCAATCTCTTATCTCGGTGAATTATGTTTTATGTTACGGCTTCGATTTCCATTACTTTTTGCACTCAACCGCATCCGTGCGATGGCAAATGGATTGGAGTGCCAATTAGGTCAGCACCGGGAGAATGGAATTTGCCTTCACCCTGTACCATGCCCTCCCACTCGTGCCGCTTCTTCGCTTCTTTGGCTTGAAATGGGGGAAAAATCTAAAAGGAAGCACAACATTCTACAAATAGCTACTAAGCAGGATCTGTGCACATTTCGCAAAAAGGAAGAAACTGCGTCAAACGCGTGAACGGTGGTGATAAGTGGAAATGTACGAACGCCGGAAATCATCCACACCGGAAAACGGAAGCGTCGTAAATCGGGTTGGTGACCGTTGGTGTGGGGGGTGGACGCGGTGGACTTATTGATTTTAATTAAATTCTATGTCCTACCTTTCCAATCATCACCCTGCGCGCGATGGTAGAAGGCTTCTTCTTTTCTCGTTCGACTTCTTAATCGCCTTTATGCTCTAGCATGATTGATTTGTACTTTCAAGACACAAAAGATGTTGTTCTTAATCATCTTTATTTGCTAATTTGTAGATTAATTAGCCACGATCGCCTTAACTTTTGCTTTAACGCCACGGGAATCAACTGTAAAAGAGAAATTTTACGTCTATTTTGCATACTTTTAGACGTTCAAATCTATTCACCACAGTGTATCGCCAAATTACATCTTACTAAAGAGGGGGTTCGATCAGTAAATTAATCACACAGCATGAATCTTCATACACCTCCTGTTAACTTTTAGCTTCATAAGCTTTGAAACTAATAAACTAAGGTATCGCTTCGCTAGTAACAATGACCAACGGTGGAGAGATTGAAAGCGTCATTAAAAAGATTATATCGATTGAAACGTTGGGGCAGTGTTTGGGGAGGAAAGCAAATCATTGCACGGGGAAAGCACATGGACAAATCGATAAAACGGACACTGGACACGTTGGTGTTATTGCAAATCTAGCGTATAAGGAAGGGCATTGTGAGCGTTCGTGTGTTGATGTGATTTTCTAACAGTGTCTCCAGAAATAGCGCAGACAAATGGATGATGGAAAATTTTGAAATGAAAATCATAACAAAATATGTTTGCTAAAGAATTGAAATAAGCGAGGCCAGTAAAATTTTCTAACATTTGTGACCTATGTTAAGAGGATATTTAAATAAATAAAGCATAAATAAAACTTAAAGAAAAATTAAGTTATTAGTTTTTTGTCCGTAATTTTCAAGAGATCCTTTACCATTCAAGCTTCTCAAGCGGTGGCTAGACTAAAGTTGAGGCAAGCGCGATCAATGCGCGAACGCTTCATTTTTCCTGCAATGCAGGATCGGAGCGCGAAATCAGGAGCGCGAAATTTGACAGTTCGCTCATAAAAAAAAATAGATCGCGCTTGCCTCAACTTTAGTCTAGCCACCGCTTCAGATTCAAGCCGAAAATGTATCAACCCTGCTCCTTGTTGTGAGTAAATAGAATAACATTGTTAAACCCATAAAGGTGGACAACATTAATATTATAATAAATAAATAAATAAAACATTTTAAAACGATAAGGCTGATTAAGATTGGCTGAATATAGTAATATTTAACAGCTTTTTATTTATTCCATCAGTTTAAAAATTTCTTCGCTATTTAAGAGTGTTTCCAAAAATGTTTCATGTTTCAATTAATTTTATTTATTCGGTTTTATTCTTTTTTTACTTCATATTTCCTATCCCAAATTAAGTTATTAGTTTTTTGTCCGTAATTTTCAAGAGATCCTTTACCATTCAAGCTTCTCAAGCGGTGGCTAGACTAAAGTTGAGGCAAGCGCGATCAATGCGCGAACGCTTCATTTTTCCTGCAATGCAGGATCGGAGCGCGAAATCAGGAGCGCGAAATTTGACAGTTCGCTCATAAAAAAAAATAGATCGCGCTTGCCTCAACTTTAGTCTAGCCACCGCTTCAGATTCAAGCCGAAAATGTATCAACCCTGCTCCTTGTTGTGAGTAAATAGAATAACATTGTTAAACCCATAAAGGTGGACAACATTAATATTATAATAAATAAATAAATAAAACATTTTAAAACGATAAGGCTGATTAAGATTGGCTGAATATAGTAATATTTAACAGCTTTTTATTTATTCCATCAGTTTAAAAATTTCTTCGCTATTTAAGAGTGTTTCCAAAAATGTTTCATGTTTCAATTAATTTTATTTATTCGGTTTTATTCTTTTTTTACTTCATATTTCCTATCCGAACAATTCCTTTTTATTAAGTTATATTTTATTTGAATCGATTTTTCTTTTTTTTGTTTCTTTTTATGTTTTTAATTTATTTCAATTGATTCTTTTTTATCATATTTTATTCCATTAACTTCTTTTCAATTTTATTACATACTATTCTATTCTATTATATTCTACTCTTTTTTATTCTTTTTTTCTATTTTATTCTATTCTATACCTTTCTATTTTATTCTGTTCTAGTCGTTTCTATCTTTTTCTAATCTATTCTAATTTGATTTATTCTAGTCTATTCTTTTCTATTATTTTCTATTCTTATTTATTATTTTCTTTATTTTTCTATTCTCTTTTATTCTTTCATTTTCTTTTCTATTCTAATTTATCTTTACGATCTTTTCTATTCAGTGCATGTTTATTAACAGGTGTCCTTCTTTCATGTCTCTTCTTCAACTTTATTATTTTTCTTATGTTAAATTTGGATTCTGTTTTAAGTTTTGCTCAAGCTCGGTAGCACACTGTGTGAAGATACATTGTTTAAGTCTTCCCTTCCCAACAAGTTGACCTTACAGAGTTGACCAATACGAAAGCAACCAATACAGGACGAAAGCAGCACAGCACGTTCCAATTTTCTATCGGCTTAACGGTCGGTTACAGATCCATGCTGATTTTTATCTGCTTTGTCTAAAACCATCCCAACGGTCATCGGGAGGGTTGCTGCTGCTACTTGGCAAAATTCATTCCTTGCGACGCACCACAGACCCAACCCAATGGGGCCAAAGCAACGGGACACAATCACTCTGTAATTAATTAATTAAGTTGGGATTTTTCCTTTTTTTTTTGGGGTTGGAGCTAAGCCACACTTTGACGACGGTTTGGCTCGACGCTCCCGGGTGTATCAAATGATTACACTTTGTACGGTACGATTTTCCACACACACAGACATACGCGCCACAGGGAGCGACGTCCTGGTTGATTGAATTTGATTTCACCATTGACGGGAAGGGCCGTGCCAATACAGTTCTATATGTGTGTGATTGCAGCGAAGAAAAACAGCATGCAACCGTTAAAGCGTGACCGAGACACACGAAGGGTTCGTTCGTGGGGGTTTCGCAACGATGCAGCGCAGCACAATGCGCGATGCAGGAACAGGTGTTGCTATGTAAAATATGTCTTGCTCACTACCCGGGACAAATCCTATTACGCGTGCTGGCAGATGCGACTCTCGCTTTCGGCCGCTGACATTCGTCGGGTTCGCTGGCGGACGCGCCGACACTCGTCAATCGGGCGCAGTGTGCTACGGCTGTGCTGAACGTGGTAAGTGAAAAGCGGGACCGTTTGCAGAAAATGGCAAACGATGAATATCTCAGATTACAACTTCTTCACGCTCGAGCGATGATGTGTCGTACAGTGTGGCAGCGACTCGTCGCACCTTATGTCCCCGAAACGGTACGATTTATTCGTCCAAGGCGCGGAAAAACTTTTCCACCCCAACCGTGCTCCCAATGCAGACATTTTTCACGAAACGCATCAAGGCGCATCAGGACTATGTGTGTGTGTGTGTACCGGTGGGGATGAATAAACGAACGGGACGTATCATGCATCATTCGTACAAGTTGGTCCTTTCGCTGCGAACCACACGTCCGTCGGAAAAGCGATCCCGGTATGGGATCGTGGATTGCAGCCGACGAAGAAAGCATCACCGAACGATGCGCCTTTTTCCCGAAATAGTAAAATATGTGCTTGCTCCATCATCTTAATCTTAATCTATTTATTGTGTGAGCGCAAGCACAATGTGACACGCAGTGTGACTCGCACGCAGATCGGGCTCCCATATTTATAGCCTCGTACATTTGACATGCGTCCTTACGTGCGATGGTGGAGGGGAGTGAACCGGCGATGGAGAACAGGGTGACAGCGTGTCTGTTCGGCTGCGGTTGTTCTGCGGTGAAGGTGATAAGATGGGCATAAGATGATGTGGGAGTTTGCTTGAATAGGAAGAGAAGCGTCGCAAATGGAAATGTATTTATCATAACACACAGGACTTTCTTGTTGGCTTCGGAAGGATGCACACCTACAGAAACTCGGAGTATGGTTTAAAATAATATTAAAGGGAATATTGCAGCATGATCTAGGTTTTCATGTAATTGAAACTAGGTTAAAAAAAAAAACAGAATGAACAAAAAAATTAAAGAAAAAAAGGCTTTGAAATTTCATGCCGTATTGTGTTAAACTAAACACCACAATATATTAATGCTAAAGAACTGCAAAAAGATGAAAACGTTTTGATGGCCAATATATAAAACAATATTTAAGAAATATACTATAACGAATATCACAAATTGAAAATTATGACAAACTAAATTAAACATAGTGAGGAAATAATGTATATAAAAAAGAAAACAAAACCAGGCCAAAAACCATCTTCAATTCTTAACATTCGTTGAAACTGTTGAATTATGAGTGTAAGAGCTGTCCCTTAAGATAAAGAAATTGACATTTTAGTACAAAACTAAAATAAAAAATATTCAAATTGATACCTTCTCCACAGATATCAAGGCACCCCTTCGATAGCATGCCTAACAGTATTTTACTCGTCAAACGTGATAGGCTTGAACTTCCAGGATACCTGGTAGCCTAGATCAGCTCTTATTTCGTTCTGGACTGGGCGATCGTGTTTTGTACGGATGGGTATTACCGGATGGTTGGTAATAACCTCTAACACACGATGACGCACAAACATCTTCTTCTTCTTCTTTCATGGCCTTACGACCTCTTAGGTCATGTCTACCATTTTTGGCTTACTAGACTTATTGCTACCGCATAGTTGGATAGCCAGTCCTCACTATGGGGGAACGGCCCAGATGAGACTAGAACCCCGATCCTGTCGTGTGAGGACCGGCGCCACTGTCGGATCTACAACCGGGCCGCCACCACACAAAAATATGACTACTAATTCATGAGGGGGCACTGCTCTAAATCTATACATCGAAAACTGTGTAGCTATCACTTCCAACAGTTCCTGGGCATCGTCGCTTTAAACGGACAAAACTTATATTAAAGGATCAAGGCGTTTTGCTTGACAAGAGGCTGTCATTCAATAAACAACTCGATCGTGTCGTATGAAGATGATGCCGAATTCTGGGTGGCAAAGATGATTCATACGGTCGAAGATGGAATACGCAAACATAGCGTGGAGTCCTACTACTACCCGGGATCCTGCTCGACTGGAGTCTATACAACGCAGGATATTCCGTATTGCCTTCCACTCCAAGGATTACAATATTGAGTATATTTGTATAAGATATTTGATGTTCCTGGCAGGCCCTCCTCGATGAGCGTATTGAGCTTGTTCACTTGTCTTTCATCTCGAGGCTTCTCAATGGTGGCATTGACTGCTCAGCACAGTTCTCTTCGGTCAACTTTTATGGGTCTACTAGAATGCTTCGCAAATGAGCAATGCTGTCAATAACCACACAACAGACATCTTTTGGCTTCCGCGATACGTGCATTCAAGCCCAACTATTAGTTGTTTATTTTGTAAAAAGCCTGACGCATAGGCTTTACTTTATACCGTACAAAAATTTGGATTTGGAACTAGAACACAGCTTCCTAACAGGGGCCTAGTCGTGATTCAATAATATAACTTGTAGGTACGCTAAGATGATTTGAGGCGTGTGATAAGCGATGATGGAACTCGTGGAACTCGTAACCCAATGAAATCTCTGTCAGTGTCCTCTTTCACGATCGTCTGGTGTACTTCCGGGGTTTGGAATGTGGTGGAGCTGATCGTGTTTATTCCTGACGTAGAATTCGTTGTCGGATACTGGAGGATCCTGTTTGAGGTGCGTCGATCTTAGCAATCCGGATAATGATCTAAATTTCTATTCGGGATGTTGCTCGTGCTTCAGCGATGAGTAATCCATCTCAAGGGCTTGCTTCCGTACGACACGTTGTTGGACCGATGGTTTGCCGGAAGCTGCTTTCTCTTGCAAGTTAGCCACTTGGGCAATGGGGATTTGACCTAACTACATACTTTAATTATAGACAAATCAAGAATTTTAAATTCAAAATATAATAATCATTAAGCGGACGGATGCACTCCAACATTTTTGAAAGAACAATAAATTTCTTTATTACTGCTTTAGTTTTATGGATTTTAAATGCATTTATAAGGCAATTGCTACTTCACACTCGGTCTTTTTCAAACAAACAGTTAAATGGATGATTATTTAATACATGAAAAAAATATAATTTATGTACCGCATTTACAAAGCAAAAATTATGCCTAACTTAACCACTATCATCATCGTTATTGGAAAAAGTGACCTCCCTAACGACACGTACCGCATCAGTGCAAACATTATCAATCGCGATCGCGTTTTTGTCAACAGTGACGTACAAACACCATCACCCAACCGTGGAATCATGCGTTCTTCGCGTGTTTGTATTCGAATAAACATCGATGCATCATAAAAATGCATCTGGAAGTGGAAAGAAAAGGAGGAAAAAGGAAAAGAAATGGAAGGGAATACTTGGTAGTTGATAAGAAAAATTCATCCCACATGGGCGATCGAGAGTACGAGCAAGTTTCAACACTATCAAACTATAAGATGAGTGCCATGATTAATATAACCGCAAAGGAATGTTAAAAATGACACACGAAACACGGAAACCGGATGTAATGGGTGGAAATTCTACACCCCATTTTTCTCTCTCTTTAACGTACACATGTGCGTCTCACAAGCGGAAAAGCGCGTTTCCTATTGCCGTATCAATAAGCGAGCGCGGGCGAAAGCGGGAATGCAAACGCGACCAACACACAACGGTGTCATCTTCTGCTGCCGGCTTGTTGATACTAAACCTTCACAAGCATACGATTATCACCACCACCATCACCACCAGGCGCGCGCGTCCGATCTCCTCACTCTACGGCAAACGGCATCGAGCGATCGGGCCGACCATACCGGGTCTCAGTTCTCACGTTGGCGCTTTACACTTAGGGTGCGCGAGCGCGCGTGCTCGTTTGCTATAATACGGTTTCACGCTTCTTATAGATCGTACTAAACTCACGAGATCACAAACTTCCGCCTAGCCGGTGCTGATACTGGGTTTTAAGCGGAACAAGAGCTGATAGTTTGCTAAAACAAAGTTTAAAGCAGTTTAAAGCGAGTAAACTTCAAGGAATTCCCACCCCACTTAAGGGTAAGAAAACGGGGTCTGAAGTGTGACCACGATAGTTGTAGTTCACACGTTGTGCAAATATCTCCGACGCCGTCTGTCATCGCTCGTTAGTCGGTTCGAAGCTTGGGGAAGAACCCTGCAAATGTTGCTTCTAGAGTTGCTAGAGAGAGAGAAAAAAAAATCCTCTCTTTCTTATCAGTGTATGTGTGCCTATGTACGTGTGTTTGTGTGTGTTTACTAAACGCTGTCCAGTGTAGAAAGCTAAATGCAAAAAAAGCCATTCACATTAAAATTTTCTGTATTTGTGTGTTTGTGTATGTGTGTTTATATGTGTATTTTGTATGTGTGTGTACATGTATTGTGTGCTGTATGTTAATGCTCGCTAGCCATCTCAGTGTGTGTGTGTTTTGCACTCATCTAAAGTGGGATTTACCTCAAAAACAACCAAACCGAGCACGTTTGAGCGTTGAATCGTTGAATGTAAACGGCTTCCCGATCTATGTATTGTAGTTTATGTTCGTGTGCGTGATGACTGTAAATATCCTCTCTGTTTCTGTACCAGTTTCAATGTGGCTTACTGTATTGTAGTGTATTGTTTTGCTGTCACACTATAGTTGTTGTTATAAACGCCTTCTTTGTGCATCTGTTTTTTTCCCCCAAAACT
>KZ061543.1:384667-407487 GCA_002091835.1 Anopheles maculatus | reverse complement strand
ATCTCGTCTATCTCGCGGTGTCTGGCATAGTTCAGATTTTGTTATGTTACGCATTCTGGTGTGTTTTGTGTGCCCTGCCCCTTCTGGTGCGCACCATCAAGGAATGCACTATAATTGTTCTTCCCTGTGTGTGATGTTGTTTGACCGTGACTAGCCGTCGTCTATCGCTGTTTAGCTCATCCCGATCTGCTGCCGTGCGTTCGTGCGTGCCCGTTGTTTGTGTGTCTTGCCTTAGAAATCTCAGCTCAATTTGCAATTATTTTTAAATCATGCGCACCGGCACCCGAAAACCCCCCGGGGTCCATCCCGATCCGATCGGGGTCCTATGCGATTGTCTGTCCGTTTTCGTCTGCTTGCCTGCCTGCACTGCCTGCCCTGCCTGTTTTCTATGTTTATTGTAATGTCGCTCTATTTGTCGCCCTTTTCGCCGTGATAGATCAAGCTAGGAAGCGATGAAACCGTCCGATGGTTCACTTCCAAACATAGAATTCCCCCAAGGTGGAATGCATTTAATTTTCGTGCATTTTCTAGACCGTTTTATGATGCGACAAAATACCGACGCAGCCGGCTCACACGTGTCCCGTCCATCATACGCACGCTGTTCTGCGCTGTCTCGAAATGTCCGTTTTGTTCGTTCAATTTCATTTCCTTTCGGTACGACACATGCCGCTCGAGATCCCCGGTCGAGAGCGGTCGACGGGCCTTATCTTATCTGCTACTCCGGGCGAGGCCACCTCTAATACCACCGGGCAGGGTTTGCTAACGTCGCACAAGAGAGCAAACACAAACAAACGGCCCGTTCGCGATGGGCGTATGTGTAACATGTACATCCGCGCGCGCGAAAGGTACAATTATCAGCATTATCAGGCTTCGCGGGTCGTCGCGATCGTACACGCGACGAGCAACGACGACGACACACCACCACCCATATACCAACGTTAAGAAGTGTTTTTACTTGTTTCTGTGCGCCCTGTGTTTACACAATCTGTATTTGAGCAGTGCGACACAGGAATCGCTGACGAAATGAAATGTGGCACCGAATGCTGTCGCACGGTCCCATGCCCGGTGGATTTGGGTGGGTTGATTTCGAAGGGTGCGCTGTAGAAGCTACCTCCCAAAACGGAAAAGGTGAACAGTTGCAGTTTTCACAAAAAAAAAGGTGGTAAAAGTGCAACACGAGCATAAATTTAGCATAAACTTGTGAGTGTGTTTGGTGGAGGAGCCGTTTAAAAGGTGGTACAGTAAGAAATTAATTGATAATAATAAGGTATAATGTTTGGAAATCGAATATGATTCAGTCGGTAAAAATCTACAGTGATGGACATTAGAATAAGATTATCGTGATTATGTAAAAGTGAGAATTTGTAGTTAATGTGAAGATTTTTATAAACTGACTTAGTTTTTGTTGTTGCAAAACTTTGCTTAAGGTTCATTCGATCAAATCGGAAATTGATGGACATTAAAATAAAACTATTTTGAGCAAAAATAAAATTCAAAGAGCAATACTGTCATGCCTACAAGATTAAAAAATGCCTACATGTCCTACAAGATTAAAAAAAAGGAGTTTAAAATTTGTTTTTACGTTTTGGACATCTTATTTTACCTTTTTTCTCCTTTTTACATTTTTCAATTTTAGCACGGGCTAGCTCTAATATAATAAAAATAAGGCTTTGTTAGTCTTCGTAGTTAGTATCTATTTACTTCATTCCTTTATTTACATGTTTTACTTTATTCTCAATAATTATTCCTACGCAATGATTAGGTTATGTTTCAATATAAACAAAACTATTTCAATGAATTAAATTGTTTTTAAAATTGTTTGCTAAATTTTGGTCTGGCTAAACCTTGCAAAAGTATCAAAAGTAGTAGTTTGAAAATCGGATGTAAAGATGGTCTTATTATATCGTCCATCACTGTACCACTTGTTTCTTTAGTTCCTTTGATCAGTCCGTTGTGTACAAGAATAATATTTTTTATGGAGGTTCTAGAAAGCAATAAATAAGTTGTCAATATTAAACAACATTAGAAAAATAATATATTGATAGCAATATTCAAAAAACATATTTAAAATACTCATAATGTTCGAGCAAATACGGAAAAGAAAGATGCAAAAATAAAACATTTGCTTTAGAACAATACATAGCGCAACACCAAACTTTCTTTAAAGCCAATTTAATTGTTAATAATGAAATAAATCAACAAATTACTGTTCATTATTAAATTAAGCATGATTTTCCTACATGACATATTAATAAAGCAATCAGAGCTTAGAATGTTTAAATTATGTTTTAATAGCCTAGATCGGTTTTAATTTCTATGAACGCAAGACACAACGATATGATTTTTAACCTATAAATTTGTATAGTAAATGTTGTAAAGTTTATGTAAAATAATAATTTTTAATAAGGGATACGGCGTTAAGCCGTCATTATGGAACAAATAAGGGTTAAAAAGGTTTAAATAAGATATTGGATGAACAAAAGAAAAAAACTAAACTGTGAAAAGATAATAAAATTAATACCAAAGCTATGTAACGTCACTCCACAGACAGTTTGCGAAATAAAGTAAACGATTTTTAAAATAAACAACCCAAAGCAACGATCATGTTCGTTATTTAAAAACCCGAAATATCATATTCAATTTCGTTCTATTTACTCCACTCTTCACTCGTTTTCATCGTTTCAAAGGCGTCTGTTTCGTGTTTCTCCATTGATGATCTGCCGGAAAAAAAACTGAGAATTCCCATGTCACAACTAGCGTAACACCAGCGTACACACCAGGCTGGCAGAATGTCACGATTCTCATTCGTCATAAATCCCTACCGAACAAAACCCATAAAACTATTCTCAATCCTATCTGTGTCTGCTTAACTCTCAGTTGTTGCGTGCGCGTAAGTGTGTGTGTTTTTCCGTCCCAATGATCGTAAAATCTTTTGCTCCTCCCGATTACATTACATCACCACGGAACGCGGTTTGGGACAGCGTCTCCGACTGTCGGTACAGAGCAACAGTTTTGGATGCTGCTGCTGCTGCTGGTTTTGCATAAAAACACCCTTTTCGGACCTTCGACAGGCAACCGGTGCGGCGCGTTTGTCGCGCTAATTAAGACACCTGTCAGTAACGATCATCTGCGTTACCTCGCGCACGTACACCTTCACTTGCGGCTTGGCGGAACAGCTGGAAATGTTCCAGCGAGCTATTAGGTTGTGTGGCCTTGGGTATAAAATGTTGTTTGAAATGTGATTAAAACTGTTTGAAGCTCAGTGGAAATTTGGGACGCGTGTCTAGGTGATAAATGACGTGTAGCAGGTTTAATAAAATGTATTTTCAAGTTAATTAAAGACAGTGTTAAGAGAGATTATAGTATGGTAAACCGTTTCTCAATCCGTTTATAAATGCTTAAGACATTTCCGATAAATCTAGCGATCTTTAAATGAATAGTTTTTATATTCAGCCTAAAAGTATACAAACCGCACAGCAAAACATCTTTTTCAGACGAAATTAGTTGAAATTATTGGTTAATTCCCGATAAAAAATGTTATTTCAAACGTAAACTTAAGAAGTTAAAGCTGCTTTCCAATGTTCATGGTTGTTTTTATGTTGTTCCAGATCAAATCAAACCACAATAATATTTTTATCAGCAAGCATCCTCTCAAAGAATCTTGAAGAACAGAAAACGAAGCTGAAAAGAATATGTCTTGACTTCCCAAGACATTCCTTCCAACCGCGGTGAGTGCTTTTGTCTTTCGGAAGACTTTCAGAAGCTCTTTCTTGGATAATGAGGATCAAGAGCACCGGGCTGGAGAACTCGCCGAAGCACAAACGAGTCCTCTCATCTTTGGGCGGTCGTTTTGCATCGTCTCTGCCGCTCGGTCAAGGAGCCAAACCATCTGCAGTTGATGAAGTAGCACTTGCTACCGGGTACGTCCCGCTCGAGTTCCGCGTGCCCTAACGCCGCCACCGAGACAAATTGTTTTGCTGCAATTCAATTATCGGCTCGTTGGACAGCAAAAAGATGCAGAAGGAACAAAGCTTCCGTAATTTTGTGCCCAATAGTGCATGGGACGGACCTGTTCGGACACAGAGAGTGGGTTTTGCTGGGGCAGAAGCGTTTGTAGGCATCTTGGCGTGCATCGTTCGTTTTTCTGCAGTTGAAACCGAACCGTAACTGGGATGGAATTAAATTTACATAGAATTTCCACCCGTTTATTCTCCTCGCGAGTCAGCTTTGTGTGTGTGTGTGTGTTGCTATTGGAGAGAGTCCCTTAACTGGCGTGAGTTTTCAGCTGCATCCAGCGGAATTCAATTTACTAAATTCAATTTGTGGGCTACCGGACGGTGACTACGAATCACCGGAAGCAATCACTTGTTGGAATATGGGGGTGGGGGGTGGCTTTGATCGGGACTGCATCCTGTTCCCATAGCGACTCACCATTGGTCCGAAACTAACTAACCACGTGCGCTGAGTGATTGGTTCGATTGACGATCGGTTCTCGACGGTGGTGGACGATCGGTCTGACAGCTGCGAATTGCTCATAAATAAAGCGTTTGAGACGTTGCCAGGCGACCGTACACCGTCCGTTTGCATATAAATCGATGTGATTCGACCGCCGACCAACCGGAAGCCTGAAGAAGATGGTGAGATGGGGTTTTCGCGGTGCAAATAGCGAACCTGACCCGAGGAAAATTTATCGCAACAGGTGCCCCCGATTCGTGTCACCAGCGCTACGAATGTGACTGTGAGGTTAAGGACTGACGGAACGAATTATCGTTTGGGTATGGGCGTATGGTACGTGCAAAGGGATTTACCGTGAAAAGCCATCGAAAAATATGCGGCAGTGACTAGTTTATGATTTTCTACGGACTGAGGAGGCGAATTTTTCCAGGTGCAAGTCTTCCATGCCGGCTGGAATGTGATTCTAGAAATATGGTTGTTTATGGACGAACTATTGCTAGCGAGATCCGTTCAGCAGATAACAGCGCAGACATTGAACCGATTTACAACAGGTACGTTCATTACTTTGTGCGACTGTTCTAAGAAGTGTAACGCGAGCGTACAGCGAACAACGTGTGCAATAAACGCTATTACCATCTGCTTTACATTAGCCGG
This sequence comes from Anopheles maculatus, assembly GCA_002091835.1. NCBI lineage: Eukaryota > Metazoa > Arthropoda > Insecta > Diptera > Culicidae > Anopheles > Anopheles maculatus. Next base: position 402,378 of record KZ061543.1, on the reverse strand, counting down.
CTTACAAGAGCCAATTACGTAGCGACAACATAGCACCACCGGAAAAAGAGCATGCCGCTGACACTCGACAGATTGCAGGGCCTCTTAAAAATAGACCAAACGCTCGGCTACCGTCAGCAAACACATCTGTGTTCTTGGTTCTTTCGGTTCCTTTACGCTCGTTCCGAATCGATACGATTGAATTTAATTTGTTTTACCACGCTGGCGCGACACTATTCGACACGTCGCATCTAATGCACTTTTCGTTATCATGTGCTACAAACTCAAACTGGTTTCGTTGTTTTTTTTCTCTTTCTTTTGTGTGTGTGTATTGCAGCTGCATCTGTTCACGTTCTTTCGTGGTGTTTTCTATCACGCTATAAACTGCTATTTGGGTAAGTTTCAATCGACATTGAGTGAGCTATTTTTGGTCATTGTGTGACAAACTTGCCGAAAGCCGTTCGACACCCGCAAATTGCTCTCAAAGGAATAGTGCATTGGTCGAAAGTGACGCTGTCGGTGAGATGCATACGGTTGTTTGTGTTTGAGCATTTTTTGTAAGAGCTATAAACTCTTCTTCTTTGGCTCTACAACTTCGAGTTTGACTTTGACGTCGTTTTATCCATATCTGGATACGGGGAGGCCGCCACTGGATCGTTTAGTTGTAAATTACAGCAATATATTCAGTGCTTACGGAATAAAAATGTTGCCAAATTGTGAACATATAGCCAATAGAACAATATTTCTCATAAACAAAAATTATAATAAAACAATAACTACAAATCGTCCTTTTTTATGGAAAATTATTTCTAATAAATAAGTAGTTTGAGATAGTTCAATTAGAAGAATCAACTCCGTAAAAAAGGCTTCAAATATAAGATCCACCGAGACAAATTGTTTTGCTGCAATTCAATTATCGGCTCGTTGGACAGCAAAAAGATGCAGAAGGAACAAAGCTTCCGTAATTTTGTGCCCAATAGTGCATGGGACGGACCTGTTCGGACACAGAGAGTGGGTTTTGCTGGGTCAGAAGCGTTTGTAGGCATCTTGGTGTGCATCATTCGTTTTTCTGCAGTTGAAACCGAACCGTAACTGGGATGGAATTAAATTTACATAGAATTTCCACCAGTTTATTCTCCTCGCGAGTCAGGTTTGTGTGTGTGTGTTGCTATTGGAGAGAGTCCCTTAACTGGCGTGAGTTTTCAGCTGCATCCAGCGGAATTCAATTTACTAAATTCAATTTGTGGGCTACCGGACGGTGACTACGAATCACCGGAAGCAATCACTTGTTGGAATATGGGGGTGGGAGGTGGCTTTGATCGGGACTGCATCCTGTTCCCATAGCGACCCACCATTGGTCCGAAACTAACTAACCACGTGCGCTGAGTGATTGGTTCGATTGACGATCGGTTCTCGACGGTGGTGGACGATCGGTCTGACAGCTGCGAATTGCTCATAAATAAAGCGTTTGAGACGTTGCCAGGCGACCGTACACCGTCCGTTTGCATATAAATCGATGTGATTCGTCCGCCGACCAACCGGAAGCCTGAAGATGGTGAGATGGGATATTCGCGGTGCAAATAGCGAACCTGACCCGAGGAAAATTTATCGCAACAGGTGCCCCCGATTCGTGTCACCAGCGCTACGAATGTGACTGTGAGGTTAAGGACTGACGGAACGAATTATCGTTTGGGTATGGGCGTATGGTACGTGCAAAGGGATTTACCGTGAAAAGCCATCGAAAAATATGCGGCAGTGACTAGTTTATGATTTTCTACGGACTGAGGAGGCGAATTTTTCCAGGTGCAAGTCTTCCATGCCGGCTGAAATGTGATTCTAGAAATATGATTGTTTATGGACGAACTATTGCTAGCGAGATCCGTTCAGCAGATAACAGCGCAGACATTGAACCGATTTACAACAGGTACGTTCATTACTTTGTGCGACTGTTCTAAGAAGTGTAACGCGAGCGTACAGCGAACAACGTGTGCAATAAACGCTATTACCATCTGCTTTACATTAGCCGGCTTACAAGAGCCAATTACGTAGCGACAACATAGCACCACCGGAAAAAGAGCATGCCGCTGACACTCGACAGATTGCAGGGCCTCTTAAAAATAGACCAAACGCTCGGCTACCGTCAGCAAACACATCTGTGTTCTTGGTTCTTTCGGTTCCTTTACGCTCGTTCCGAATCGATACGATTGAATTTAATTTGTTTTACCACGCTGGCGCGACACTATTCGACACGTCGCATCTAATGCACTTTTCGTTATCATGTGCTACAAACTCAAACTGGTTTCGTTGTTTTTTTTCTCTTTCTTTTGTGTGTGTGTATTGCAGCTGCATCTGTTCACGTTCTTTCGTGGTGTTTTCTATCACGCTATAAACTGCTATTTGGGTAAGTTTCAATCGACATTGAGTGAGCTATTTTTGGTCATTGTGTGACAAACTTGCCGAAAGCCGTTCGACACCCGCAAATTGCTCTCAAAGGAATAGTGCATTGGTCGAAAGTGACGCTGTCGGTGAGATGCATACGGTTGTTTGTGTTTGAGCATTTTTTGTAAGAGCTATAAACTCTTCTTCTTTGGCTCTACAACTTCGAGTTTGACTTTGACGTCGTTTTATCCATATCTGGATACGGGGAGGCCGCCACTGGATCGTTTAGTTGTAAATTACAGCAATATATTCAGTGCTTACGGAATAAAAATGTTGCCAAATTGTGAACATATAGCCAATAGAACAATATTTCTCATAAACAAAAATTATAATAAAACAATAACTACAAATCGTCCTTTTTTATGGAAAATTATTTCTAATAAATAAGTAGTTTGAGATAGTTCAATTAGAAGAATCAACTCCGTAAAAAAGGCTTCAAATATAAGATATGGTTCATTTGTTGAAGATTGCATACTTTCAGGGGTTAAAGTGCAAATTATACTTAGTGGTCGAACTTGTTACGTTTATATTGTGTCTTACTGTTTATGTTTCGTTTGTTTTACATAATAAGCTCTATAAAAGTGTCTCGATTGCTGGGAATAATTATACAGAGAACCAGGAAAAAAATGTTAGAGAATTGGACCGAATCACATATAAATATGCATTTTGTGTATATTTTTTAAATTTATCTTATTTATTTTATTTATTGAGTTGTTGTAATGCAATTCAATTTTCTTTTATAGATTCATCTAGAAAACTCATTGTTGATTTTTTAATAGCGAGGAAATAAAACAAAAACCTAAATGAAGTTGATTGCATACTTTTAGGAGTATTTTATATTTTCTGTACTATAACATAAAAAAAATAGATGACTTTAGAAAATATTGCTTGTGAATAAAAATACTCATTCGATTCATAAGAACCATGAAGAAAATTTATCACAAAAATATTCGGAAAACCTTCCAACGGACGAATTTTTCGACGAAAATCTATTAAATTTACATCCACATTCGATACATGTGTACTGGTGTGTGTGTATGTGACATGTGTGTATCAATGTATTTGTCTAATTGAGCTAACCAGTCACTATCCGTTCTCTGTTCTCTTTCCCCACACACACCCCTCAAACAAAAAAAGGTTCCAACAACAAAATGTACACACGCGCCAACCTAGTATCCTAGTCACGGCACCACGCGAAACGAATCCGATCGATGACAATTTAGTCAAATTGTTGCAAAGCCCCGCCTCGGAATGACATGGCACGCGGCCGAGGAGAAATTGGGAGGAAGGAGGGGAGAGGTTAAGTTCACACCGAAACGATTCGACGCATCCGATCCGTAAGCGGGCGAGAATTCGAAGCCAAACCGTGCCCCTATACACCATTCCCAATCACACGCTCCCCCACACCCGATCGATAGGGCTGACAACATTTAGCGAACGATCTGTCGCCGCCGATAAAGTTAATTATAAACTTGGCCAATCATGAGGAGGTTTTTTGTGTTCTTTTGTTGGGGAAAAAAACAGTAGACAAAAGGATAGAAAAGCGACACGCAAGACTGGTTCGTGGGAATCGAAAAAAAAAGAACAAAAGTTGCTGCAACAAAACAATCGGGCAAGTAAAATTTGCTGCCAAAAACGTGTTGTCCGTGTCTGTGGGGGTAGAAAGTCGGGCAAGAAAAGTAGAAAGCTTATATTGGCAAACTTAAAATTACATGTCGTTTGTTTATTTTTTGTTGATTTGGTAGAAAAAGACGGCAATATACACAACTAAACACACAAAATGACAATCGACAAATTTGGGGACCGAGAAGAGTAGCAAATGGCGTAGCAAAGCGAGAGAAAAAAAACTGGAACCTAAATAGCCAATAACGGGTACCCGCGGCCCGGGTACTTTGCAATCGCTTACTCGACTTCGGTGTCAAATTGATGAGGTTCTTACACAAAACGTTCACTTTATTGCCTTTCTGTTCGCCTTTGCTAATGACGATCTAAAGCTATAAAGCGTCTGCAGCCGAGCAGCAGATGATGGTAGTGCTGGCGTTTGAAAAATTGTGTACTACAACTTCAGTACGAGCCCGGCAATTGGTGGATAATAATTCAACCGAGCGAAAATGCGCACTGGAACCGCTTCTGGTCAAAATTGGAACAGCGGACAGTGGAAAGAAAGCTAATAAAAACGAAAAATACAGCTACGAAACTATTTTGCTCATTTGTTTCCGGTGTTTCCAGTGTTTCTAGCCGGGAAGCTGTTGGTCCTGAGAATGCGGCTACAATCGTGCACTATTGTTTAGCATAATTTTTCACATTTTTCCCCGTCAAGGCTAGGATTGATTTGGCGTGTCCGGGAAGCCGGAAGCACCATACCGGCGGACAAGTGTTTGCTTTGCACGTTTAAAGGTGGATCGTGCTAAGGACGAGCGCGCGTTACAAAGAAAATCTCCTGAACAGTGTGGAGAAAAGCATGTGCACGCTCAAAAGACGTTCGCGTCTAATAAAGCTTCGGCTTCGGAAAAGGCAACCCGGCTGACCCTTCATTAGCGGGTCGGATGGGAGATAGTAGCGGAAAAGCGTGTACGGTTGATTGTTTACAATTTTCCCTGGCACACTTTTCCGCCGCTTTTACACCGAGCGTAGCTCACTTTTCATCTTTGTTTTTCACGGTCCGTTTTCATCTTAACGCCCTATAGTTTGGAATGTCCTTCCCCGCGGGCGTTAACGCTTGGCAGAAGCGCTGTCGTAGACGTTGTTGAAAACGGTTCGGGACGAGGGATTGGATGGGAAAGGGGGAAGGAATGGAGAGGTGGCATCCGACAAGCAATCAGTTTTTCCCTTCAGTGTAATATTTTCTACCCAGGCGGCGTGGCTTGTTGAGCGGATAAAACGAGCCGCTCAAAATGCTTCAAAATGTTACTTTTGTTGAGCGAATTGCATAGATTTAGGCGCAATTTCCATTTTTTTAAATTTAGTTTGCAATAATTCGAGCATTTTGATATTTTTTTATACAAAAAAGAAAGTACTCACAGCTTCTTGCAACATAGCAGCCGTCTGGGTATTTCTGGCAAGTCCTTCCGTACAACTCACGCCAGCAAACATGGTACATCGCAGCGTCGGTGTCTTACAAAGAGACAACGTGTACAGTGTACAGCGCTGTGTAGAGCTGCTGTACGCGTGTTTTCGCCTTAACCGCCCAATCTCGCACACCTTTTTATAACTGTCGAAAGCCACCGAATGAATGAGTGAATCAATGGCGAGCACCAGGCAAAAGCCCGCCTAATGCCACAGCCCACACTCTGCTGTCCGTCCTCTTCATCGGTAGCCGCCGGCGGTGAACCATCTTCCGAAGCTAAAAATTACCTTCAAACGGTTAGCCAACCGACGGGAAAGCACTTTACCGCCTGCGGTGCTCGGGCCAGGATTAATGAAGCTTAGTTTATGATTAATTTCGAGAAATATTGTGCTGCGCGCTATGCTGCTGCCGGCGCTCCTGTCCAGTTGTCTGCCTTACGGTGTTTGGGTTTTTGGGGAAGGGAAAGATTGCTCAGCTGGCCGAAAGGATGTTGCAATTCATTTCCGTTTCCTTTCGTACCGTCGAGAAGCGTGAAAGGTCTGTCTCTCCCGCCGGCTACGATGGGATGAGTGCGAATAAAAATAGTGCCACCACTTTGTTGTAACACTTTCATTGTTGTTTACCCTTTTTTTGGTTGGTTGTGTGTGTGTTTTTGCGATTTGGGGGCATGGAGGAGTGAATAGGGGGGGATAGCTTGATGCTGCAAGTGAAGTGCTATTTATGTTGAACAAATCTGCTTTAGCTGATGCTGCTACTACAACATTGGTGAACGATTTGTTTGAATATTAATTCACTTTTTGAAGAGATTGTTTTGTTGAGTACTATGTCTATCGAAGGCATTAAACGTCTTAAATGCGAAGGAATAACAAGCAAATGATGTTTTAAATTTTATAATATCAAGGTTTTTGCACGAGCTACTCTTACTTTTCATTGAGGCGCTGCAGTCGCTTCGATACCGTAACAATCCTCAATACCACTCACAGTCTAGAGCCGTTATCTGGCAGTCCAATATCCCGATTGTTTTGGCGGACGCATCATCGCAATTTAGACCTACTACGCTTCCTCTGTAAATCTGGACAGCCTTTATGGGGTGGGTCGTCCGGTGCCAATCACATGACACGACCAACATCATAGTGTGTTATCTGGGCCGTTGGTGATGCCTCCATCATTTTATTTTTTTGTCTCGTTAATCGCCAACCCGAGGTTCAGTACCGTTTAGAGAGCCTCAGACCAACGATATCTATATCATCAGCGTATGCCAAGATCTGGATTGCCTTATAGTAGATGGTCTCTGAAGTTTCCATCACCTAGTTTCGGATGGTCTTATCTAGCGTCAGATTGAAGAAAGGACTTGGTGGTAGCAAAGAGTCTTGGATGTTTACAATCTACCTTCAACTGATATGTGATAATAGTTATTAACTAGCTTACAAGCCTGGTAAGCTTAGCCGGGATTCCAAATGAGCTCATTGCATTGTATAGTTTTACCTAGGCTATGTTATGTGTCGTATGTAGCTTAAAATCGCCGAATAGGTGTTATTCCTGGTGCTTCAGCATCGTCTCCACGATTTTCTGCATGTTGAAGATTTGATCAGGGGTTGATTTTCATAGCACTCTAGCGAACAGCGAAGTAGCAAACCCGGCTTAGCATCCTTGTATCGTAATAGATGGCGTTGGATCGACCAATTAAAGGTCTTTGAAAGTATCTTGAAATACTACTTGCCTTTTCAACGCGAATAGACTTTTAAATTCTCTGTTTTAACTGAGACACTTCAACTCTTCAAGTAAAGTCATGTTAGACGAATCAAGATTTCCCGATTGTTTTGGCGGACGCATCATCGCAATTTAGACCTACTACGCTTCCTCTGTAAATCTGGACAGCCTTTATGGGGTGGGTCGTCCGGTGCCAATCACATGACACGACCAACATCATAGTGTGTTATCTGGGCCGTTGGTGATGCCTCCATCATTTTATTTTTTTGTCTCGTTAATCGCCAACCCGAGGTTCAGTACCGTTTAGAGAGCCTCAGACCAACGATATCTATATCATCAGCGTATGCCAAGATCTGGATTGCCTTATAGTAGATGGTCTCTGAAGTTTCCATCACCTAGTTTCGGATGGTCTTATCTAGCGTCAGATTGAAGAAAGGACTTGGTGGTAGCAAAGAGTCTTGGATGTTTACAATCTACCTTCAACTGATATGTGATAATAGTTATTAACTAGCTTACAAGCCTGGTAAGCTTAGCCGGGATTCCAAATGAGCTCATTGCATTGTATAGTTTTACCTAGGCTATGTTATGTGTCGTATGTAGCTTAAAATCGCCGAATAGGTGTTATTCCTGGTGCTTCAGCATCGTCTCCACGATTTTCTGCATGTTGAAGATTTGATCAGGGGTTGATTTTCATAGCACTCTAGCGAACAGCGAAGTAGCAAACCCGGCTTAGCATCCTTGTATCGTAATAGATGGCGTTGGATCGACCAATTAAAGGTCTTTGAAAGTATCTTGAAATACTACTTGCCTTTTCAACGCGAATAGACTTTTAAATTCTCTGTTTTAACTGAGAGACTTCAACTCTTCAAGTAAAGTCATGTTAGACGAATCAAGATTGTTTTCGAGTCTTGATTTGTCAAGTAAGATCATGTTAGACAAATCAAGATTTGTGATGCACCTGACACGAGGCCTCCTTATGGAGTTATCTAACTGCTAAAGCCCCCTAGCACTTGCATAACTCGCATAAAGGAAGATTCCCCTCCGTCGAAGAGCACGAGAATCGCTCAAAACTCAGGGTCCCAAGCATCTGCTAAGTTTGCTTATACTATTATCCACCCTTAGAGCATTAAAATACTGCGTTAAAGCATTACTTTACACTGAGCAAATACAAAATTACAGCTTAATTAAAATACCAAGTGAATAAAATGTTTCAAATACTAAATACTATAAAACTCAATATTTTTGCGTCCATTGTATTGTAGAATGTTATTTTTTGCAGCATATTTCTATCTATATTGAAAGGTATGAAATAAAATCATATCCAACTCAATACAACCAACGAAACAAAGCATCTTTGAATCGATGAATGCAAAGTGAAAAAGCCTCACAAATGCTAGCAAAAATAATACACAGCCCGAGTGTTTTATAAACCATTCGTTGGTTTGGCATTTGCCCCTGCCCTGATGCGGATCCTCTGTCTCTGTCCTCTTGTCTGCCTCTGTGTGCGCACATCTCGAGGCAGAAGCCCAGCCAAAACCGTCACACAAATATTTATTGTTATCAGACGACGATGATGACACATTTCCCAAGGAACGTGTGCCGTGCCGTGCCAGCGACAAACGATGCTCAATGGAGCCCACACACAATGGTGGTGTATTTCTTTTCTTGGTGAATCTTGATGGTTAGCCAGTGCTTGGTGGAGGATGTGCTGGAGGAAAGAATCGGCAGTGAAGCCGGGCACCGGCACGAACCGAAGACACGTGGATTGACAAACTATTCCGAGGACACTTTCCCACCTGCGTTATGAATCACAATCGCAAACAGCTACATCGTCTCGTAGCATTACAACCGCTCGAGAGAGAGAGAGAGCGAGTGCAAGTTCCTGCTTTCTTCCAACATCCCTTGTTGTTAGTTTTGTATCGTCTTGCTGATTTGATCGTTCTCCAATACTTCGATCTCTTCCACGCTTCCGATGTGCATGTGTCAACAGATGAAATACAATTTTTGCCCCCCTACGCGTCTTGGAACGGGAACATCTTGCTTCCTGAGGACAACATCTTTGTGGCAACAGTACTCCTGCTGCTGCTAGTTCTGCTGGCTCGTTATTCTACCACTTTTGATGTCAAACTAGCGAAACACTTGCTCGTTACAAACGCCACCAATCTTGAACCGGGTTTGCTGTGTGCGGTTTGTCATAGACAGCGTTCGCCAATCAACCCGCACAGCTACCCGGAAACGTGGACGGCCAACTTGCTCGATGTGTGTATGACAAGTTACGAAAATTTTTATTGATTCAATTTTACCAGCAGGTGGCCACTTCCCGGGAGTAGAACCTGCTGTGGCTGCTTCCGGTAACGAGACATGTTCGGTGCTCATTGTCCCCGGGAAAAAGGTGGTTTCCGGGAGTTAATGATCTTCACCGGGCGCGCATCATTGGCTATTGGGGTTTTTTTCTCGCTCCTCCTGAAGCTTTAGCAAATATCTGGAAGCGATAGTATGTGAGCTTATTTCTTGCCTGGTCGTCATATGTAGGCTGAAGGTTGGGGAGAATTTCCAGCTTGTTAAGGGTTAGGTACAGCATTAGAAGTCATCCGGTCAGGATGTAGGGAAGTTTTTTTCTTTCTCTTTGATATTGTTACAACGCCTCAAAGTTCAACCAGAAACGATGCGATGGCACTCGAAGTCTACCTGGTGTTTGCGTGCACTGTCGGGTGGTGACGGTCAAAACTAAGAGAAATTACCAAAGATAAATTTTTGCAAGACTTACAGATTTCAAATAACGATAAGATTGCTCATGAAGGCATAAGCCATATACAAAGATCTCAACTTAAAGGTAAAACTTGAAAGCACCAACAGAAGTAGATTTAATTCGAGCAAAAACTAAAAATTTTATTCGAGTGTTTTGGTTATTTCTCAAGCTTCTTTGACAAGCTCAGCTCATGTCACGGATACTCTAGAAATGTAAATAAAAGACTTCAATGAAACAATAACTATAAATTAGTTTCTATTCCTATATGTGCATTTTGCACTGTTATATAGCCTTATGATGTATTTCCTTAGAGGTTTAGCACATCTATTGTGAACAAAAGTACGTAAGTTTTAGGAAACTTAAAGTACTCTAAGATGTCTTCATGCAAACTCAAAAATACAATGTCATTTTTCCAATAAATAGATCGTATAGACTATATTCGACCGGGGGGCGGCCCGGTGGTAGATGCGACAGCGGCGCCGGTCTTCACACGGCAGGACCGGGGTTCAAGTCTCATCTGGGCCGTTCCCCCATAGTGAGGACTGACTATCCAACTATGTGGTAACAATAAGTCTAGTAAGCCAAAAAATGGCAGGTATGACCTAAGAAGTCGTTGGGCCAAGAAAGAAGAAGAATACAGTATGCATGTTCTATAACTTTGAAAGTTAAAGTTTAACCGTTAAGAGCTCTAGTCTGTTTGTCATTCTAGATTCTCCAATAAATCGCGTTGAATGATTTATTTGTATGAAAATGTACAGTATTTGAATGAAACGAAAAATAAGATATTTTTTTATTAGCACTATAAGAGTTCAAGAACTCGAGAACTCTCGTTCTGCGATTTATGACTTTGATGACTTGAGGTGTGCTTGTCGTTGGATAGTCGGTCCTGCGTACGGCGAGATGGTCTAAAGCGTATTCGATATTCCGTACCGTACCGTACATACGTCTTTGACCCAAAATTCTTAATATATTGTTTATGTACACCAATATCTGATTCTTTCTAAAAAAATCTAAATTTCTGAATATCTAAATCTTAAAATTGAACAAAACGTTTCTTGTAAAATAGACTATTTTGCGTTCAAATAAATATCTTTATTAAAAACTATGTATTTTTTCTCTGCGTTTTGTTTCTAACCGTCCCATAGTGTAGATGGACTAAACATATTCATCCAGATTATGAACTGTGCTACGTTACGCTACGCATGTGTTCGATGTGTCAGGAGCAGTGGGTAAAAATGGTTCGACTTTTCTCGATGCTTGTTATGAGGGTGGTACGCAGTCTATTTTTTTTCTTCTCCCTCTCCACTTTCCTTGCAATACTTCCTGCCAACTAAAAGCATGCTTCAGCATTCTGATGTCCCCGTTCTGGTTTTCTGCGTCCGTTGTTGGATGCTTTTGTGGTGCGCCTTAGTATCGGTAGTCCGAGCCTCTGTGTGTTCTGTGAAGTTCGAATGAATCTGATTTTTCCTGGCCCCATGTTGTTCGGGCGATGTAAGTTCCCGGGGTCAGTTGTCGATTGCAACGGCCTACCACGCATCGGGACGGAATGCATTCAGGACGAATGATGACAGACCGACGCCGACTACCTGACGAGATGGCGCGACAGTGTACGGGATAAAACTTGCATAGTTCTAACGGACTTCCACACAGCGACGGCCGCCACCGTATCTATCCGTATTGATTATGTGAGGCCAACCACTTGAACGCTTCCCAGAGTTGACGGGCCCGTTGTATCAAAGTCGTCCTTGCAACAGTTTTTTTTTTCTCTGTCCGTCATCCATTCTCCTCTTTCCTTTCGCTTCGTACTGCATTATTCAAAAAACCATCAAACTCTACCAAAACCCGGCTTCACGGAGGGTTGTCGAGAGAGGCGGATGCCGTAGCAAAATGCTTTCATCCAAAGCGCTTACAGAGAAGAAGGTACACGTGGCCGACGTCAACACACGGTGTACAGCGTACGCACAAACGCAGTAAAGCGGTTCCGGTTAGTGATGGTACCGTTGCGAACTTGGGAGGATGGGAGGTTATATATAAAAAGTCTGGACCCATACCCAGGCTGGACCAGCTCGCGATTGAGCTCCGCTTCGGTAACTCCTACCCAGGAAAGGAAGTGCCAGCGCAAAAACGATCGGTCTTATGCTTCAACCGTCAGCATCATACGTTCGCGTTAACTTATTTTTAGTCGAGTGCGTGTGTATGTGTTGGTGCACGAAACAATAGCAATTAAAAATTCATCACCAATAAGGTCCTGTAAAAGGTGATGGCATCACCGTCCATTTTTTTTTTCTACTGTCAGTCTTATCATAACGAACCGTCACATTTGAAGCATCGTATGACAAGTGAAGTTCCAGCCCGATTTCTCGGGCTCCCTGCTAACACTTGTTACAAACTGTTGCTATTACCGTACCGTACACCCGCAAGACCATTCTCACCTTTACACGGAGTGATTGAAAGTTCCGTAGAAATTAATAACATTTCCCCCAATCTACGCCCTCCGAAGGTACTGTCCAAGGGGTTGCGGTGGTGGTGTAGATGATAGCAAATAAATAATCCAATATCGTTATGAGAGTTGGCCGGTTGTGAAGAATTGATTCCATTACGATTGTATAGCTGCAGGGCTGGTAGATTACGGCCCAGTATTGAGTTGGGGTGTTTTGTTTTTTTTGGAGGGAAATGCAATAAAAATAATTGAACATCGGTTTGTGAAGGACGCGTATCGAGTTCTGGTAGGCACGTGAGGATGTTTAGTGGTAGGCACAAGGTTAGAACAGTACATCATCTAAATGAGGGTGCTGTCCACGGCTTGGTAATGGGAATTGCGTGGAAAACTACTTTCTTGGCAGCGTAAATTCAAGCAAAAAGTGCCATAAAAGCGAAGATCCTGAAAGAATGGGTCTGCTTTCTTATGTACACCCAAAAACTGTGTTCTAATTTTTTTTTTTTCAAAAGGTACAGTAAGAGTCAGGAGAAGGTCCGAATCAAAGACCCAAGAGACCTTCCAGAAGGAACAATATCCTAAGTTTTGTGGGAAATCTTAGAACTAAAACCGCAATTAACCTCAAAGAAGTCTTGCGTCTTTGCTTCTCAATCAGGTCTAATTACTTGACATAGCAAATGAGACCCCGCATAAAAGGGATGAGTTGTGTGGAGAATTAAATGTTTTGTTTAGTCCCAGCTCAAATCATCGGTACAAGCGCACGGTGCTGTGAAGTTTCCTGTGTGATTCTTTTACTCAGATTTCTCAGGTTGCTCCAAAGTTGCAATTAATCATCTCTAAGGCGTCCATCAGTCTATTGTATTGGACGTTATGTGTTATAAATCTTCAAAGTGATGTTTTGACTATCAGCAAAATATCTTACACCAGACAATCTACGATCTTACATTACAACTTAGCTTGTACTTACATGCTTGCTAGAACTGATTTTTCCTCTTCTTCCTTGGCACTACAACCTCGTGAGGTCTTGACCTGCTATTGCTAGATCTCTGTGATTTACTTTTTACCCGTAGCTGGATAGTCAGTCTGGAGACTTTCAATCGTACTGCGTCGTTCTTGTACCTTCAGACAATTTATTTACCCATCTACTATCTCTATATCAATGATATTAAAACTCATGTTGACTCACAAGCCTGATGCCATGAATAAAACCTTCTCCCAAGAAAAAATGCACATAGTTGATTAAAGCGTAAGTAAATAAATTAAACTATAAGCGAATTATTTTTTTGATGCTTGGTAGCGTGCGTCTGAGATGTTAAAATGTCCAAGACTTCGACGCGTAAATCGAGTCGAATCTCTTGGATTGCAATATTGACTTTCAGCGAATCGATATTTTGTAATATCAATCACAATATTGTTTGTTCTGCTCCAAAGTTTTACGTACAGAGGTGATATTCTGGAAAGATCTTGGAAGGACTGGCCTGCTTGTTCGAATTTGTTCACCAAATTTAGAAGAATCTTCTCAGCAGGATTATTATAGGCCACATTCCTTTCATTAAGGTCTTCACGTGTTGATGGATAGTTTAAATCTGAATAATAGTTTACAAGGACAAAGATTCAACAATATTGTCGCAATCAGCTACCAAAGTTAGAAAATTCCTACTATTACGCATTTATCCTATATGAATCCTATCCATTTATCCATTATCTATCCTTCCTGCTACCTGAGAAGCTCGGTTGGTTTTATCTGACAGACGATCTTCATATCTTCCTGCAAAATGTGCTCGGGCAACTCCAAATTACCTATCAATAAAGCAAACAACTACAAATTATTCACCACTCAATTAAATGTGCACTATTTTTGGGAATCAACGTGTGCGTGCGTGTCCCTCGTTCCCTCGTTTTTTTTGTCGTCCTCAAAACTCTACTTCGAGGCACAAAATAAAATTAATAATAATTGTCATTAAGAAAGATGCGCTCGTCTGCGTCAGTCAGTCTGTGCCAAACGAGAAACAAACCAAAAATCCACACCCGAACCGGTGGTAAATGGTTTTATTGGCTCTCGCAGCCGAAACTGCAACTCCAACCAACGCTCGGAGAGCTGATTGCCGGGGTGGATCATTTGAGTGGATTAATTTTTGAATCCACACGCAACGCCACAAGGATAAATATTTAGGAGCGAGATTGGTGGACCGTTTGTGTCCGCGAGCGAGACGTGAGCGTGTTAATTTATAATGAATTTTAATTTTGCTAGCCACCGTTGTTACGCGCGGCATCGTCCAGTTGGCGCCTGAGTTGGTGTCGCGAAAAAAAAACAACATGGGGGCGAAAAGTTTCACAAGCTTTTTGCAACTTGTCTGACACCTGGTGGTGGAGAGAATCCGTTTTCGGTGACGTTCAGCTACGGTTGACAAACTGGTTGGAATTGGACTGAAAACACCATCGCCAGCTAAATAGGAGCGTCACGTCCAGTCCACACACGTGGTTTGGTGGTGGTTTTTGGGACTAATTTTTAGGATTTTCCCCCAAAATGCTAACCGTCCGATTGGGCCGATTGCATTAAAGCGTAAAAACAAGCGGCTAGAGGCGTAAATGCCCACTGAGGCAATCACATCAATTGACAAGCAATTAAATTCGCAAGTGATCCGAAAATTAGCCAAGCCAATTTGTTTGGTTTGGTCGATTTTTTCCCCCCTTAGGTTTAATTTAGTGGTGTACGTTTTGAAGGGTTGTTAAATTCGTAACATGTGATTTTTATTTAAATAAAATTTGGCAAAAGAGGGACGAATTTGAATTGCAAAAATTTCAACAAAACCAAGATCAACCAACAAAAAGGGCCAAAAAAGCGATTTGAATTAGCTAACTTCACTGATCAACATTCATAAATTATTCCCCCATTTCGTGGATGTGTGTATGTGTGTGCGTGATTTAAACAACAATCGGTTTTCCATCGGGGCAAAGAAAAAGAAACCTTTTACCAGCTTTTTGATGATGATTTCGACCGATACATACGCCGGGATTGAACCGGGGACTAAACTTTACCCATCACAAGTCGGGTGATTTCTTCTCGGGGGCTGATTTTTTGTATAATTTTTGCGTATTTTGCTTCCAGTTTTTCCCGGTACCGCTTTTCCACAAACGAGCCACAACCCCAAATCGCTCCCAAATACCACTCCACTAGCGCAAAAGATGGAAGTTATGTTATCTTATTTAAAGTTTTGCTCCTGGCCAGAGTGCTGAGAACTTTCCGTATACTAGCGCGCCCCGTTGGCAAATTTTGTGTCACACGGAAAAGAAGGAACACACACACGCACACACACACAAAGCAAAAACTCCAAAAGGCCACATTTGAGGTTATGGTAGTACAAGCAGTAGTACAAGTGAATCGGCTGACGATGGGATGGACAAATATGGTGGAAAGAATATGAAAACAGCAAGTAACAAAACCACACACACACACACGCGGCTATGCGCGGCTGGTAGCTTTTGGCAAAAAGGGCAGCACTGTAGTATTGGGGGAAAAAAAAAGGAAAAGCGGAAAAACCACACAAATCTTCACCGTTTGTCGTTGGTCCGCTCGCGCGCTTTTCGGGAAATATCACATGGAGGTGTTTGGGGTTGGTTGGTTTCGGGCTTCGGAAAGTTTGTCATTTGGCGAATGGTGGCGTTTTTCCGGTTAGCAATTTTCTTGCACCCAAGCTCCCACCCACCGCCAAAAAAAAGCACCCCCCAAACCATCGGCAGTATCGGCCAAAGTATTCGGTGATGAATTACTTTTTAATGATGCGTGTTGTACGCGCGAGATTACTTTGTCGACATTTCAATCGGGTGGTCGGGTTCTGTCCACCCTTCTCTTGCCATTCTTCCCCAACGCCCGGAAAAAGGGGGTTTGGTACTGGGTAGGGAAAAACTTCATGCGAGAGCACACGAGGTTATAAAAGTTTGGTGCTGTTGCCCCGGCGAGCGTTAACGCTGCAGTTGCAGCCCACTTTGTCGCTCGTTTTTTGTTTTAAAAATCAGTAAAAAGTATTCATTTTTTACTATTTTTGTAACCGAAAGTTTTCCTTCTTTTGTTTCTATTTGCCGTTGTGCATTATGAGCGCTTTTTGTGGGAGAAAAATTATAAAACACCCAACAAGAGGTTATACAAGGATTTAAAATTTTTGTTAAGGATACTCTTCAATCCCAACGCCACGGACAAGGATTCGAGCAGTCGAGCACTGGAGTGAACCCGGCAATGAAAAACAAATGAAAAACGCGTACAAAGAAAAGCATCCCCCAAAACTGACATTTACAACCGAACCGTTCGAAAGCCCAGCGCATGCGCACCGGCAGGAAAACAAATGCCTTTCCGAGAGACGGTTTTGACGTTTTGACAGCCGTTTGCGTGCGGCCAAGGAAAACACACCGAAATCCTGAAACATCAACAAAACACACTCTCGATGTGTGTGTTTGTGTTTGTGAAGAGAAAAAAGAGAGACGTCCTTTTTTGCTTCCGTGCGAGAGAAAACCCCATCAAAGAGAGTGAGTGTTTTCGGTGGAAAACATCAGAAGCCTTTCGAACGCTCACACGCTCACAATTGGATTTTTGGGCCAGAGTTGAGGAAATTTCTAACCCGTACGGATGACGGCCGGTTCGGGATGTGTTGTGTTTCGGGTTTGGAACAGTGGAAGCGAATTTCCCTACGATTTTCCGTGCCTAAAAGTGCTTAAAAACGCGAGAAGCGAAAGACGAGTTGAATTTAAGGAAACGTGCTGTGATTTGAGGTGATAATACACGCATACACGCGCCGGGTAAAAAGGAAACTCCACTCCGGGATGGTCGGAAAAACACCCCGCAAAAGGGAAAGGTAAGCCTGCCTGCCTGGAACCAGCCAACACAACCTTACCTGGAAGCGGCAACGGCCAGAGCAAGTGCGTGCGTGGATCGTGCCCACCTTGCGAGTGAGTGGTGAGTGACCACGCACCACGCTCGCGTTTTTTCCGGAAAAGCTAAAACCCCGGAACCCTACGAGAGCATTTTCCGACACACACTCTCTCGCTCGCACGCTCTCTTTTTCCATTCGTTGGCAGCAGTCTATCGGTTTGCCTTCGATTAAATCACATGCCACTCACTGCCTTCTCGCTCCCATCCATCACACTGCTGTTTGGCGGGGAAAATTCACTCGTGTGGCGAGAGCGCCGTCCGTACAGTACGCCCGCGGCAGGACGACGACCGAAAACCGAAGCGACACAGACGAGCGGGCGATACCAAAGTCGGACCAAAATTATCAATCTTCCTGCTCGCGTTCTCTTCAGTCTTGCAGTGGGTATCCGGTTGTGCGCGTCACCGC
>KZ061543.1:283329-371750 GCA_002091835.1 Anopheles maculatus | reverse complement strand
GGTGGTGGTTTTTGGGACTAATTTTTAGGATTTTCCCCCAAAATGCTAACCGTCCGATTGGGCCGATTGCATTAAAGCGTAAAAACAAGCGGCTAGAGGCGTAAATGCCCACTGAGGCAATCACATCAATTGACAAGCAATTAAATTCGCAAGTGATCCGAAAATTAGCCAAGCCAATTTGTTTGGTTTGGTCGATTTTTTCCCCCCTTAGGTTTAATTTAGTGGGGTACATTTTGAAGGGTTGTTAAATTCGTAACATGTGATTTTTATTTAAATAAAATTTGGCAAAAGAGGGACGAATTTGAATTGCAAAAATTTCAACAAAACCAAGATCAACCAACAAAAAGGGCCAAAAAAGCGATTTGAATTAGCTAACTTCACTGATCAACATTCATAAATTATTCCCCCATTTCGTGGATGTGTGTATGTGTGTGCGTGATTTAAACAACAATCGGTTTTCCATCGGGGCAAAGAAAAAGAAACCTTTTACCAGCTTTTTGATGATGATTTCGACCGATACATACGCCGGGATTGAACCGGGGACTAAACTTTACCCATCACAAGTCGGGTGATTTCTTCTCGGGGGCTGATTTTTTGTATAATTTTTGCGTATTTTGCTTCCAGTTTTTCCCGGTACCGCTTTTCCACAAACGAGCCACAACCCCAAATCGCTCCCAAATACCACTCCACTAGCGCAAAAGATGGAAGTTATGTTATCTTATTTAAAGTTTTGCTCCTGGCCAGAGTGCTGAGAACTTTCCGTATACTAGCGCGCCCCGTTGGCAAATTTTGTGTCACACGGAAAAGAAGGAACACACACACGCACACACACACAAAGCAAAAACTCCAAAAGGCCACATTTGAGGTTATGGTAGTACAAGCAGTAGTACAAGTGAATCGGCTGACGATGGGATGGACAAATATGGTGGAAAGAATATGAAAACAGCAAGTAACAAAACCACACACACACACACGCGGCTATGCGCGGCTGGTAGCTTTTGGCAAAAAGGGCAGCACTGTAGTATTGGGGGAAAAAAAAAGGAAAAGCGGAAAAACCACACAAATCTTCACCGTTTGTCGTTGGTCCGCTCGCGCGCTTTTCGGGAAATATCACATGGAGGTGTTTGGGGTTGGTTGGTTTCGGGCTTCGGAAAGTTTGTCATTTGGCGAATGGTGGCGTTTTTCCGGTTAGCAATTTTCTTGCACCCAAGCTCCCACCCACCGCCAAAAAAAAGCACCCCCCAAACCATCGGCAGTATCGGCCAAAGTATTCGGTGATGAATTACTTTTTAATGATGCGTGTTGTACGCGCGAGATTACTTTGTCGACATTTCAATCGGGTGGTCGGGTTCGGTCCACCCTTCCCTATCCTTTCTTCCCCAACGCCCGGAAAAAAGGGGGGTTGCTATTGGGTAGGGAAAAACTTCATGCGAGAGCACACGAGGTTATAAAAGTTTGGTGCTGTTGCCCCGGCGAGCGTTAACGCTGCAGTTGCAGCCCACTTTGTCGCTCGTTTTTTGTTTTAAAAATCAGTAAAAAGTATTCATTTTTTACTATTTTTGTAACCGAAACTTTTCCTTCTTTTGTTTCTATTTGCCGTTGTGCATTATGAGCGCTTTTTGTGGGTGAAAAACTATAAAACACCCAACAAGAGGTTATACAAGGATTTAAAATTTTTGTTAAGGATACTCTTCAATCCCAACGCCACGGACAAGGATTCGAGCAGTCGAGCACTGGAGTGAACCCGGCAATGAAAAACAAACGAAAACCGCGTACAAAGAAAAGCATCCCCCAAAACTGACATTTACAACCGAACCGTTCGAAAGCCCAGCGCATGCGCACCGGCAGGAAAACAAATGCCTTTCCGAGAGACGGTTTTGACGTTTTGACAGCCGTTTGCGTGCGGCCAAGGAAAACACACCGAAATCCTGAAACATCAACAAAACACACTCTCGATGTGTGTGTGTGTTTGTGAAGAGAGAAAAAAGAGACGTCCTTTTTTTGTTTCCGTACGAGAGAAACCCCCAGCAAAGAGAGTGAGTGTTTTCGGTGGAAAACATCAGAAGCCTTTCGAATGGCACACGCTCACAATTGGATTTTTGGGCCAGAGTTGAGGAAATTTCTAACCCGTACGGATGACGGCCGGTTCGGGATGTGTTGTGTTTCGGGTTTGGAACAGTGGAAGCGAATTTCCATACGATTTTCCGTACCTAAAAGTGCTTAAAAACGCGAGAAACGAAAGACGAGTTGAATTTAAGGAAACGTGCTGTGATTTGAGGTGATAATACACGCATACACGCGCCGGGTAAAAAGGAAACTCCACTCCGGGATGGTCGGAAAAACACCCCGCAAAAGGGAAAGGTAAGCCTGCCTGCCTGGAACCAGCCAACACAACCTTACCTGGAAGCGGCAACGGCCAGAGCAAGTGCGTGCGTGGATCGTGCCCACCTTGCGAGTGAGTGGTGAGTGACCACGCACCACGCTCGCGTTTTTTCCGGAAAAGCTAAAACCCCGGAACCCTACGAGAGCATTTTCCGACACACACTCTCTCGCTCGCACGCTCTCTTTTTCCATTCGTTGGCAACAGTCTATCGGTTTGCCTTCGATTAAATCACATGCCACTCACTGCCTTCTCGCTCCCATCCATCACACTGCTGTTTGGCGGGGAAAATTCACTCGTGTGGCGAGAGCGCCGTCCGTACAGTACGCCCGCGGCAGGACGACGACCGAAAACCGAAGCGACACAGACGAGCGGGCGATACCAAAGTCGGACCAAAATTATCAATCTTCCTGCTCGCGTTCTCTTCAGTCTTGCAGTGGGTATCCGGTTGTGCGCGTCACCGCACAGTTCGCCGTACGACGACGCGCGTAAAATTCGGAAAAACGGTTTCGTTACGATACCGCGCGCGCTCTCGCTGTGTGTATGCTGTTGCCATCCGAAAAGTTAATCATGAAAGCGAAAAATTAAAAGCGAAGCACAAGGAAAAACGTTACCGGTGTGTGTTCAACCATTCAATCTTTGTAGTAGCAAAAGAAAAATTCCGAGGAATTTTCACTCCGTACCCCGGGAAAACACTGGGAATTGCAGCGCCCACAACCAACGTGCCGTTGCGTGCGATAAAGGTGGGTTACGTGCAAGGAAGAAAAGAAACCTCCGGGAAAACTGGGCAAAAGTCGTGGCTTCCCCCATTGTGGTGCGGTGCATTTCAGTGCAAACGAAACGTCGTTTAGAACGGCACACACAGCCGGTGTGTAATTAAAGTGCCAGCCAGCTAGCCTCAATTTCGTTTCACGTGGGGGGTTGCGTTAGACGCTCGAATCGTTTGTTGTAGTTAACCAGCAGAAATTAATCAAAAGCCTGCTTTAAGCTTGCAGGTGAGTGCAACGGAAAACCGGTGCAGGAAAAAAGGTGCATTTTCCCTCCATCTTAAAGAGCGCGGTTTTCCACCTTCGTGTGTTTGTGTGATTAGTTAAATTCGTGCAAGTGTTTGTGTCATTAGAAGAAGGGTGAAACGAAAAGGAATCGGGGTTTTCCTTTACTAAAAATGCTAATGTTGTACAGCTGATGGGGCCCCATCCTGTGAGTGTGTGTGTGTGTGTGTGTGTGAATGATAAGCGGGGCTAAAGTGTGATTGAATTATTTGTGTCGGTGCTTGTAAACACATCGCTCCAGCAACCGGTCCAGCCAGCCAACAAGGCCGATCCGTATCGGGATAAGCATTTTAGTGTGCGCTTTATTTGATGTTGGTCATGCAACCACATTAAAGCTGCACCTTTAAGGCGTGTGTACGTGCGCAAGTGTTGGCGGAGAAAAATGTGGTGGCAAGTGTTATTTGTCAGCGAGGCTTATCTGATGTAAGTTGCACCGGTTTTGTTTTTCCACGTGAGAGAATTCAGATTTTTTGTGTGGCTTTTAATTAAAAGAAAAACACATTAATGATTGATCGTCTTAAAGGGATGGTTTCTTGTAGAGGAAATCCTTTATCCCCAGTGTTGCCCTAACATTATTCCAAAGAAGCAATTGAAGTGTATCAAATAAATTTAATTTGAATAAGAGTACCCTCCCGAATGTGGTTTTCTCTGGGCGTAATTCGATTCGATAGGGATACGTCTAATCAACGGGCAAGTGTCGTAAATTCTGTCCGTCTCACTCCCATTTTCCCGACTGTGAAGCGTAAAATTCCAACCTTAAAGTGACCCAGTCCCAGCTCTTCTACCGTTCGATTTGCCCACGTGCGCGCACATCTGTTCCAACCATCTATTATCCTTTCGGGGCCACCGCCGAGCAGCAAGAAAAATTATCTTACGCAGCGATTATGAGTGCCCAAGAGCTGTGTATAGGTTAGCATTAGATTGCTTGTTCACGCTCGAGGGCTACAAATTTAAAGGGAACCTCTCGCAAACGATTCTGAAGGGTGGATCAATGGCCGTAATAGGGGTAGGCGTCCGTACCCGTCTATTTTAATAAGCCCACCCAACCAAAAAACTTGCTTTACCACTTCCGCAATCAACCCGAAGCTGGGTAGGGTGCCGATTTTTGTGCAATAATATTTTTCCACGCCTCTCTAGCGGGGGTTCGGTGCAAAACTAAGCCAACCCTCCCTGGGATAAAGCGTTGCTATAGCGGCCACGGCATCCCTTCGCGATAGCGCTTCATTTGATTCGTCGAAGAGCGTTTGGGTTGGCGCGAGGTTAAAATGATAGAACAGAAATTTAATTTCCTGCTCCGATTCACAGATTTTCTTCTCCGCGTTGGCTTTAAAATTGGTTCCCTGTAGGAAACGATACGGACGGGCTGACTCGCACACACACACACAATTTCTTCGATTTTATGAAGTGAAATACGCGTTGGGGAACTGATGCTTCCTGCGTTGTTTGCATTTGCAGGGAATAAAGAAATAAAAACAGAGAATTGAGGGCAACAAATAAAGGTACAAAACATTTCCCTCAGTTAGTTTCTTTGAAGAGAGACAAACATTTTTTTCCCACCAGCATGGTCATTGCTTGCGAGGTCATTGACATAGACGGAAAACTCCTCCAAGAAACTTTCCTTCGATACAAACCTTCCGGATGCCTAGTATTGATTTTTGTCTTTCGCAAGGTCTTTCGCAGCACCGGAGAAGGTCTTCGCTGTACAGGAAGATGCTCTGGAATCGCTTTAAGCAGCCCGCCAGGTTGGATGTTTTATTTCAACCCACTACTACCACTACTAACTCCTCAAGACACCAGACGGCGTAGCCATAATCTATACGAGTCCCGATGCGGAGAATTTGTTTCTTGGTCCAGCCTTAAGCTTTCTTAGCGAAGCCTCCAAGCCATCGATCGTCGTATCGATTGGATATTAATTGAAAACGTGCCATTTGCAATCGACACGCGAAAGCCAACCGTACTCTAGCGAGGGGGTTTTCTTTATCTGCAACCGTGTGTTTTTTCTCTCTGGGTGTGTGTGTGTTTGTGAAGGATGATTTTTCTCTTCCGACCCCGTTTTCGATGCTTACGATGGGCACGCGGGTTTTACCGCTCATTGGTATGCAACGAAGAAAACGAGTCTAACCGGGCCATTAAATAGCGAACGAAATCGGGTTCGTTCCCGCTCTCAAGGTGTTTCGACTATTTCGTTCGGTTTGATTGATACTTACACCGTGGAGGGGTTTTTTTCGTGCTGAACGTTACCCGGAAGTCTGAAAATACAAGAAAAGAAGGTCTTTTTATAGTGAACCGATTTGATGAAGAAATAGGAGTTAAAGATTAGAAAGCGAAACAAAAGGTTAAGTTTTATTGGTTTCTACTGAAATGAATGGCATTTGATAAAACAATTGTGCAGGGTAGCAGAATATAAGCGGCTAAATAATATTATGTTTTTTTTTAATTTTATGATTTAATTCATCCCTTGCCTCTTCTTTATATTTTCGTCTAATAAATGTAATTACGTGTTAGTTCCAGTACCGTATTTATTGAGGCATTTTTTCACAAAGAGCCTTCAAGTATGCAATCTGCGTGACAAAACATTGAAATAATTGTTAAAAATAACATAAAATTATCTAATAGCTATTTGTCGTCATTTCTACATTAAGAACAGCTTGTGGGTAATGTCAAGGACTTATAAGAAAGCAAAACACAATTTACACTTATTGCGAACCATGAACGCTTTGGAAATGACCTAACACAAGAAGCTGTTTTACTTATTTTTGTTTGAGTTTGTTGTTTTTTATTGAATTACGGTAGAATAACGTTTGGAGAATTTAAGTTGAAAAATTAGAATTCAGTAACGGCTTTCAATCAATAAAAAAGCGCCTAAAAGTATGCAATTTGATTAACTTATTATTCTGAGTAAGTTTTGCGTGCTTTCCTGGTATACATTGAAGAAAAATCATTTTTTATATTTAATGAAAACAACTATTTCACTTTCATGGAGCATTTCTTGATGCCGATATATTTACTCTTAAATTAAACTCATGCTAAAGATTGAATAAGCATGCTTTTACTTATTTATTTGAGTATAACGGCTCGATGATGTATTATTGTGAAAAATAAAATTGTCCTGTTTTCATTGCTAAAATTATTAGTTTAGTTGAAATCATTGGATTAACCGTATTGTATAAAATTTATTGATAAATATTCATTGAAGATAAATGTAATTCGTATTCGCATTGAAATATGGAAGCTTTGTTAATGATCCAGCGATCATTTTGCAAATGAATTTTTCTCGTTAATTACATCAGTGATAGTAGCGCCATTTTTATTATTTTAAAAACGCCTAACAGTATGCAATTTTCCAAACAAAATTATCTGGAAAAAGTAAATTGATACCATTAAGTTTTCCAATTTAATTTGAAACCTAATCTGTTTGCTGTTATTAAAATGAAACTACTTCCTGGAAACATATCCCGGATTTACAGGATCATCCCGACAAACCATAAATTTAAATCACCTAAGCTGGTGCGGTGACGGTTAAGGTCGGGCACCGAATCTATAAAGCAAAAGCACGGCAGTAGTATAAACATGATTAACACTAATGAACCAAAGTTATGTCAGGTATGTCAACAGCGTTTCAGCCCCATTTAACCACTAAACCAAACTTCGCCGGCACACTAGTGCAACGTGAAACACAAAATACAAAACTTCCGCTTCGCATACTTTATGGTTGCGTTCATATTTCCAGCATCATTAATGGTACGCGCGGACGGTTAAGCGATGGTAACACAATAATCCAACCGAAAAAGAAAAACCGAGCGGAGGTTGTACAATTTTTTTTACGATACATTAAACCGGCTTTTTTACTTTGGTTCGTAAAAAGGCGATTCATGTTTAGTGGTAGTTTCGTAATAGTGCAGTGTAACAACACGCCGCCGGTGGAAGCCATTGTGCGGGAACCATTAAATGTGGATGTGGAAATGGTTTGGGTGGTGTAAATTATTACTTGTAACTTTCGATAATGCTACCTAGCTACGGGTGCAAGTGCTCAGCGAAGTTTGTCTGGGCTATTTGTATTTTTATCACTTGTGTTTGCGTTTGCGTTAAATTAAGGTGTCCATAAAGACAGGATAGTTTAACGCATCGTTATCGCCAAAATTAACACGAGCGAGTGTGTCTCTGTGTTGAATTTTTCTCACACAGATAAGAGCATGCTGAAGGTTGGTCCAGATAAATCCTATCTTTAAAATAAATACTTCATTAAAGGTGGCACATGAACACACTGTGGCTGCAGTTCGTAGAATTGTATCTTTACATCTCACCCGACTCTTGGAGCTTGATGTAGTGGAATGTAATTAAAAATTCAAAATATTTATCTTACCGTCAACCATCCAGCATGCCTATCGCTCTGTCGCATACGGTACTAGCTCAACTCAATTCGGTTGGTTGGTGGTAAAAAAAAGGGTCACCATCATGCGCCACGTATGCCTTGCCGAGCTCTTGGTGTTTTCGAAAGAGGCCGGTATCGTGCAAGTGGGCCTACTCTACGCAAGATACGCGCCTGCTCGGCCTCCTCCTAAGGGGGTTTTACTTCACATGAGTTGTTTCATCAACCACAACAGCCACCACCAAAGGTGTAGCTGTCGGTTGTTGTCCTGCTTACGGTTGTCCTGTGTGTGCGCGCACCGTAAAAGGAAGAAGGTTCATTTTAAATTCCATACCAAGGCGTGCCAAGCGCGCCGAGTAGCATGTGTTTTGTTTCGGCGTTTGGCACCCGAAAATGAAGACGAATGTCTTTATGCCGCCGGGAGAATACGTCAAGAAGCTGGGTTTTGGGAAGGTACTAGCTACTTGCTGTTGCTAGCATGTGTGTGTGTGACAAGAGCTACTGGTAGTCGTAAGCTCAAGAAGCTTACAGCAAGATTTTGAAGGTCGGATAAGAGTATACGGCTTCCGACGCAACGGTTGATTTGAGTGGGAAGATAAAGATGGAGTGCGAAAGCGCACCAAGCAATTCTTCAGCGGGAAGTTTTTTTTTCGGTGCAATGTTCGGGTGACAAACACGCCGTGAAATGATATAAATAAATAACAAACGCTTTCCTGTTGATTCACTCGGTGTTTGGAGAAGGAGTATAAAGTGAGCTACAAAGTGGTTACTACTGATAACAATTGCCAAGGATAGGCATCAAAGATTGTCCTAAATTTCTTGAGGATGTTTTCGGCGATTCTTCGCTTAAGAGCTTTTTGGACTTAATTTTGCATGATTTCAATGCTTTAGAATACTATATTCTAAAGACTTAGCCTTGCGAGCACCTTAAGTAATCAAAATTAACGATACCCAAAATTAAATCCTTAGAATCAGGTGTATTAATAGCAGGTTCAGAATTTTTTGAACCATTTGTTGGGTGTTCCACCGTTTAGAAGCATTTCAGACGAGGTTTTTGCGTCGTAGATTCTAAAGACTTTGCCTTGAGAGCATCTTAAATAATTTTCAAGAAAACCAAACGTCTAAGGTCCAGGTCTATTAATAGGAAGCTCCGAATATCTTGAGGACTTTTTCAGCGATCCAACATTAAGGTGCTTTTTGCACGAGATTTTGCCACTCTTAAACGCTTTAAAACCATAGATTCCGAGGACTTAGCCTTGCGAGAATATAAAGCAATCGATATTTCTGATAGTAAGAGTGTTGACAATATCGTAAGATAAAAGAAGTCGCTCTCAATACAACCACCAGTGTGGAAAATCGTTCAAGTTATAGGCTTCATCCGGATACGGACTCATTCCTGTTGGTTGTTGTTCCTGTTTCCTAATTTATTGCTCCCATTCTCAAATTCTCAACCCAGCCTAACAAAATGGAGCCGGTTTGTATGGTTCATTTAAGCCGGGCTGGGCGTCTCCATCGACTTGAACCGTTGAACCGATTGGGTGGAAAACAAAAGGCAAAGCATCCGATTGTTTGTACCATTCAGCACAGACTGACCCCCGTGCTGTGTTTGGATGTTTTTCTGATGCTAAGCAGCAAAAGGAGAAAATTGGTTTCAACCAAAAACTTTCCATCCCAATCCGTGTGTTCTCAGCGTTCTGGGAAATATTTATGGATGAAATCTAGTTTCACGTTTCCGGCCACAGTCTACCCAGCAGAAGTAGCAGCAGCTGGCTAGTTTTCCTTTCATCGTTTGAAAATACAAGCAAAACATGAAGACGCTGTTTGTAAAATGTTTTGTAAATAAGGGAACGAAAAAGCTCAAACTTTAACTCATCCAGCGCGAGGTGGATAAACGATCAGAATGGCGAAAATCTTTACCCTGAAGATGTGAAAAACGCCCCATTTGCTGTGCTACTCAAAAGACTCTAACCGGATGGTCAAAGGCAAAAACAAAGCGACTGGCGTTACGTGAAGCGTCTCATTTTTCCTGGAAGTGGTTTTTAAACACTTTCGCGCCCTGCTTTAATGCTTTGAGTAATTGTTTGCTAAAAGCTGTGTTGTTCAAAGTGTACTTTTTGACCGAAAACACTAAACTTCCGGTAAAAGAAAAACGGGTGTCAGTGTGTGGAGGGAGCGAAAAAAGGTGCAAAGGTGCACAAATGTTAATGACGGTTGAGACAATAATTATAAGAAGTTTAGACGGGCGTGTAACCAGCGCGACACACAATCTGTGCAGAGGGAAGTTAGTTTGTAACCGCAGGGAAACCGGAGGGAAAGGAAACGATGCGGGCAGAGGAGAATCCAAAGGTAGGAAGTAATTTTATAAAAGTGCAACAACAACCTGCATCCATTTTGCTGCATTGTTTCGCCCAACAAACAGTTCGCTTCCTTCGCTGACGCAAAAAAAAAACAAACTCCAAACAATGATATCAAGCAAAACACCTTCGTGTGAGACTTAGTACTCAGCAGACTTTGAGAAGAAAAGCTTTTGCTTCCCGCCTGCTGTAGAAAAAGAAAACTCCACCTGCATCCCAGAGACAGGTGTTGGCCTGGTTTGTGAAGGAGAAAATTCGCAAGCCTTACCAAAGCTAAACTGAAAATCTGTTCCTTGTGTAGTTTTGTTTGCTTGGTGCTCCGGTGGTACCTGTTAGGGTCGTCTATACTTTCCACCGAAACCTCCCAGAAATTGGAGTGTTGGAGTGTGTGTTGGCGTGTACTTGTGTCGCTTTTGTTCGCCCAAAACGCCATACTGCGGCCGTATAAAACCACCAACCACAAAAGGGCGATAAATTTCGGGTCCACCGTTCCTCGGAGGATAAAAACGCAAACTTTGCCGCGAAAGTGTTAGCCCTGTGCTGGCGTAGTTTGCCCGCTTCCAGACGAGCTGCACCGCCTTATTACCGAACCTCCGGTTCCAATGTTTTAGACTTCATTGTAGCCAGGGTCCTCCGCGAGTCGATTATATGGAAAGGAGGAAGAACTTGGAGCTGCAAGAAGCTGACTAAGATTGCAGCTTTCGGAAGGGAAAAGTAGCTCCGAGGAGGACACACCGTATCTGCAATCCCACCGGAGGGATACTGTTCGGACGTAGAAGCTGCAGTAACAAGAGAACCCGTGAAGGGTTTCGAGATTCATCTCAAACTCTAAGCTCCAAAAAACCGGTACTGTGGGTGGAAAACTCTAATGCCAAAAAGACGATTGTTGTCGTCCGTGGAAACGTTGTAGCGTATTTGCAGTACATGTGCATTTCTCCGTTCGGCGAAACTGTTCGAGACAAATAAATACCTGTTTCACCGTGCGTCCAGAAGCAAGACGAAAGGAACGCTTATTACCCTTTTGCGCGGTGCACACCATCACACACACACATATATACGGGGCGTTTTTCTCATTGTATACTTCACCGCCGGAAGTGAAACGGGAATTGCTACTCCCCGTGGATAGGACCGACCGGAGCAGGAAGCAAACCCAAAAGGATATTCCATTTTGTCCCATCCTGTCCAACTATCCTGTGTCCTCTATTGGCTCGAGCGCTATTGGATGTTCCCGTACACACATACACTCTCACACACACATATACTCTTCCTCTATCTATCTATTTCGTTCTCTTTTTCTCGAGCGCGTTGTTTTTCACCGTCGAACCCGAGCATCGTTACCATTTTAGATGCTTTTCTTTTAAAAATTTTATACCGCACCGTATACAATACAGTCAGCGAAGAAAGGACTTCAAATATTAAACAAAAACAAAAAATCACCCCACTGCAAATACGGAAAACTCCGCTTCTTTTCAAACACTTTCTTCCGGAGCTCGGGTTTCATATTTGGAGTTTACTGCTCTATTCTGGCGCGTCGTGTGACGTTATTATGTTTTGCTTTTTTGTCTGCTGACATTCAGCACGGTACGGTTGCTTCCTGCGTAACAATGCGGTGCATAAAAGTGCAAACTCGCACACACACACACACACACACCCATTGTCCATTGTGGTTTACATAATGGACACGGCTGGCCTTTGCCCGAAAGTCTCCACCGCTACCAGACCAGGCAGAAAATTCTTTTGCCCTGCACCAAACGAACGATGATTATGACAGGGTAGAGCGAAAAAAAAAGACTCATAAAACACGACTCCAAACAACACTCCAAATGCAAAATGCAACACTGTGCTGGGTGCAAAAAGAAAAGCGGCACACGATTTTACCGCCGGTATCCGGAAACTTTTGCGATTTGGTTGAATGAAAAGCTTGCTCGCGCCAAGCCAAAAGTTCATGCTGTGCGAAAGAACACGGCCCAACGCTAAACTGCATACAGTGCATCCGGGAACGTTCGGTGGTTGTCGTGGCCGGAATTCATTTAAATATGATGAATTCACTGTAGGTGACAGTGGCGGTTGATTAATAATTTTCAAAAAAATGCGACCGGAAAACTATTTCCTGCACGTTCGGGAGTGGGGTGAGTTTTTCTTTCGGCAAAGGTTAATATTCTTGCGAATGGTTGGGTCCCAGGGTTTGTGTTACATTGTTGGTGGTAGTAATAGTGCGGCGAAGGCGATCTTACGAAGGTGAAAGACATTTTGCTTTTTAAACGAAGATATTTTGTGGCTTTTGTGGTTCTTCTTTTTATTTAAATGATTTTTATTTATTTCAATAGCATTTGTAAATTATCCATTTTAGTAGATAAAAAGATACTGTTTTGATCTATGTTTTTTTTTGTGTACTGTCAGCTTCAAGTTGAAGGAATGATTTAGGAAAAAAATAATTTCAATTAACAAGTTATTAAGTTAACAACTCTATTAAGATATTCCAAAAAAACGAAAAAAGGATAAAAAGA
Organism: Anopheles maculatus; assembly: GCA_002091835.1. NCBI lineage: Eukaryota > Metazoa > Arthropoda > Insecta > Diptera > Culicidae > Anopheles > Anopheles maculatus. The sequence goes on along the minus strand of KZ061543.1, from coordinate 359,088 downwards.
AAATAATAAAAAAGCTAGGTAAAATAAAGAAAAAACAAAAACAGCTAAGTAAAATAAAGAAAAAACAACAAAACCATTAAAAAATGGTGGAAAACAAAATTGCAGAGTAACACAAATTAGTAAGTAAAAGATGACAAAACAAAATTGATGAAAATAAGTCAAAATAAATAAGTTATGCGTAAACATGAATAAAACATGCCAGAGAACATGAAAAGACTAACGTTACAAACTTTTAACAAAATATTATCAAAAGGAAATGAATTCACTTGTTGTAGCGTAAATTATTGAGAGAGTAAAAAAAAGTTTACCTTTTGAAGCGTTTTATATAATTTCATTTTATTATATAATATTGCGAGTTAAAAGCATACAATGATAATAAGAGTAATGTACAAATAAAATATTTTTCAAAATCGATTTAAATGAGTACTAAAAATTATTTTAAAATATATTTGTAATAAGCAAAGCAATTTTGAGCTCTCATTTTGTGTAAATTTTACCGGAAAATCATAATTCTATTTACTTTGACAGTGTTTATAATTTACACTTACATAAATGCTAGTTTTATAAGCCATTAATTTCTTCTTACATAAATTCTGGTGTTTCTTTAAATTATATTCTGGATAATCTTGTTAATTTCTTTTTATTCAGATTTTTTGTATCGAGTAGTTCGACTCTTGTAAATGTTCTTCAACCCCATTTTTTTAAAACTCCCATCATATTTTACACACATTTTATAAACGTCCACAACGATTGAAACCCATCATCGAACCCACTGCCACCAATAAAGAATGGTCGATTTATTCACCATTTTTGCCCCTGAATTTTCTTTCGCTTCTTTTGCGCTTGCACGTCACCTCACGGTGAACCTGCTGCACTGGACGGTAGGCGATAGCGCACCGATGGATGGCATGTAACCCGAGGGGGGGGGGGGGGGGGGGGGGGTGAGCGTTGGTTTGAAATTTCAACAGGAAGGAAAATTTATGTATCACATGATAAAAATGTTACTCGAGCAAAATGGATGGCGATATTTCGTGTTTGTCCCGTATTTCCGGTCGCGGCAAGTAATCGAACGGGGGTGTTCGCGCGAACGAGCACGACCTGTGTTTGTGTGTGTGTGTGTGTGGTTGCGCCGTTGTTAGCCGTAATCTGACCGTTCCTTGCGTTATTTGTGCATCCCTCAAGTGCAAGGGAACGTGTTTCCTTAGTGTCCTTTATTTCATATTGTTCACAAGTATGTCGCTTCCTGTGTAATGTAGAGGATTTCGTTTTTTTATTAAACTGGATTATTGTTATTCCGGAAGGTTGTTTTTTCTTTCTATCGGTGTGTGTGTTGCTTCTTCGCGACAGCAACAGGACATCTCTTCCCGCACACAAACACACACCATAAGTACCCGCCATTTCCTATTCGTTGGTTCCTTCACAACTCCTCCTTACTCGGTGCTTGGTGTTCACTAGCAATTATCGTAAATTGTCGAGTGTCACGGGGAACAACATAAGAAATATATTCCACCCATGGTTTGAGGATTTATAGAGTGCATCGCTCAGCGTGATGCCCAACGTCGGGGTCGAGGTGCAGTGGCTACCTTCACTGCCTTTCGCACAAAAGCTCTTGGTGGAAATGGTATCGGGAACCGAACAGAGCAGAGCAGAGAGATTAGCGACACTCGGATTAGAGAAAAAATGTGAAAACGAAATCTCTGTACCGTCATCAGCAACAGCATCATCATCATCAGCATTATCATCAGCTGTTGATGTTGTTGTTAAAGCAAAAGGTCTTCACGTAGTCCTTCCAATCTCTCTCTCTCTGTTTTGTGTTGCTCCGCTGGATCGTTTCCTTGTGGAAATAAACAAGGGAAAACGTTGACAAAAAAAACAGTAAATCCGGCCAAGCTCATTGCAATTCTCTATGCGGTCGATGTGTACGGATCGGTACGGGAAGTGAGTGCATCGAATCAAACGATAGAAACGGACAGACACACAGCACGGGCAAGAGAATACGGACATGCTTCCAGTTCGTGCCGATGGTCTTGCACTACAAACCCACCAGGAGAAACCTGGTGAAATCGTTCCACACTACAATCCCTTTGCTTCGAATTGAATGAAAATCCTTAAAAGAATGTTCTCACCGTCGTCAATCGGGCAGCAGCACCAGCATACGGTTCCGGATGAAATTGTGTTAATCCGTTGTACAGCGGATGCAACAAGCAAATAAAAGGCCCGTTTTTTTGTTGTTATTTGCACGACGTTGCTAATCGAAATTGAGGTTGAAAAAAAAATATTCCCAATGAAAAATAGTTGATGGAGGCGCCCAGTAGCTTATGCGGGAAGTGATTTACAAACCCGAACGATTCCGTTTGGGATTGTAATGTCGAGGTTGTTAAAATAATTCGATACATAAAAGAGTACTAAATACTTGAGCAACGTCGAAAAGAATTCAAGAGTAGCTTTAAGACGGATAAAAAAGACTTCAATTGCAGGGGTTTTTCCTCTGCGCGTTCTGCGTGGAAAACAATACCCCCCAACAGTGATGAGGGGCATTTGCAGGCTGTTCCGGCCCACTGTTAGTGGTGCTTTTATTTGATGCCTCTTCACTGGCTGCCGTTCCTTTGCTGCTGCGGTACTTGTTGTACTTGGGCCGAGGGATCGGGGCCGTAGACGACGAACCTTACGTAACCGAACCGACTCGCTGCGCTGGTGCTTCCTCGTGCCATGATTTACGACCATCTCTCAAGCAGCACCGTCTCGTGCGTCTGGGATTGTTTCTGTGTTCGGCTTCCTCCCATCATCTCCCTGCCACCCGTTCACGGAAGCTATCGTCGTCAAGGGCGCTTAGGTTAGCGTACCGCTTTTCCGAGCAACAACTAATGCCGTTCCGTGTACTCGTGGCGGGTCGTGGCATTCTTTTTTATGTGCACATTTGACGGATTCTTTGCCCTCTCTTTCTCGCTTGTAGTAGCTTGAAACGAAAGACAAAATACCAAGAACCACAACCAAAAAACAGGCTGCTAGAAGAGCCTTATTGGGTGCATAAAAGAATTCATTACGCTCCGTCCTTCACGTACCGAACCGACCAGGTTGTGTCGGGAACAAGTTCATCATAAAAAAAAAAACGGAGGCGAGCTCATCACTGCCCTTCCTTTCCATGTTCACTCATTTCCGGTGATTTGTCGTAACCTTCCTGCACGGTGGTACGGCCAGCGGGATCGGGTCGTCCGTATCGTTGCGAAACCTCGGCAAGCAGCGTAGGTTAATTGAAAAACTATCGCAATCCCGAACACGCGCTTAATAAAGGGACGCGCCCGGTTGTATGCCGATTGAGCTCTCAACCACCTGCACGTAATGAAGCGAGCACATTAACCAGCGGGATGAAAAATATAAGTGTGCCAGCAACCTCTATTTAAACAAAAAACGCACCCACAACAACACAATGCGAAAATGTGAGTTCATTACGTGTGCAGCAAACCGTGAGTGCATTCCTGTTTCGGTGGGCTCGTTGTGCTTGATGTGTACGATTGCAAATAATTATATTTCAACCTCACCATCTGCAGGCGTGTGTAAGGTTCGTTCTGCTGCCGGAATGTTTTGGATGCCGAAAGCCACTCTCAATCAATGTGCGAAAAACGGGCGTCACAATGTGTTGCTTTTGTTCGTCCAACAGACCCCCCCCTCCCCCAGCATACGTTGGATTCTTTGCACCGAAACCGGGAATGGGACGGAATAAAAATGGAAGTTAAAATTATTTTAAATGGAATTGATCGCAGTAAGAAGTTATTCCGTTTACGAGGTAGCTTAAACACAAAATGAGGGAAAATCACCCAAAAGGCCCGAATGGCCTCGTCGTCCCCCGAATAAGGGGGTGGGCTGAAATTAACTTCCAATTGGATAATTCCAATTTGTTGGTCCGCTCCTTGGCCGGCCACCATAATGGAAAGCCTATTTATTTTCCAATTATTACCACCATTTATCATCATATCGGTGGCGGTGTTGGTCCGATGTGCTTGCACCGTTTCACCGGATGGTAAACCGATGCTACCTTTCGCTAAAGCCCGAGGCTTACGGAGTTTATCAGGAACGCATCAGGCTGTGGAATGGCTGCACGACCGGACGAATGTAACGAATACCGTGTGCGAAAATGGATAAAGAAGGGACAGAGAGAGAGAGTGAGAAAAATCGATCGAGTGGTGGTTGAACAGTGACATCGTTCTGTTGCTTCTGTTTCTGTGGCTTTGTCATCCACCTCGATCCGGATGCAGTTTTACTTTATGTATGTGCTTTCCTGTGTTCTGACGATCATTGCGAAGGGAGAGCAAAAAAAAACCCCCCGCAGATAAACCAATTCAAATCGATCCTCTGTCACCCCGAAATGGCCGGAAGCGATCGGAGGAAGAAAAAAAGCAGGGAATTGTGAAAATAAAATCGATGATGTGCAGCTCGGTGCTTTATCGCATAAACGACACGACCCGGGAGGCTAAGGGCCCGATGCATTCGTAACCGGTTTATAAGCTTAAATTGTGTGTGCGCTCCCTCCATTTTGTGTGTCCGTGTAAAAACGCCGGAAGATGCGGCTCATAAATAGAGGGTTTAGTCTGCTCGCCTGGTGGCATAGTAATGGGCCGAGTTCGCTCGCCTAAAAGCGACAGTTAATATGTGACCAGTGACACAGATAAAACAACACACACACGCACACGCACACTCTGCGTCATGATTACCGGGGTGTTCATGATTAAAATGGCTTTCAATAAATGGTGCTTACAAAAAAACAAAACAAGTAAGACAAAATAAACTGCAAAAGTGTCGGAAACGGGCGATGGAAAAATGTTGATAATTGCTTTTAATGAGTTGAGTTCAGAAATAAAAGACGGCCCGGTACGGTCCCGGGATATCTGCGCGCCTTGATGTAGGTCGATCGGAGGGGAAAAAGGAAAAAGAAGCACTTTTTGCACGAGTGCTCGTATGTAATATTCGATCGGTCGGTCGCTTGATTGCTGTTGGTTGGGTGGCCGGGTTGGGAAATGGCCGGGGTGGACATTTTTATGTTTTCAGTGCCGCAGAAAGCAGAAAGATTAATCACCTCCAGAGCAGATGATAAGCACCACACACAACGTGCTCCATCAGTGAAGAGAGAGAGAGCGAGGGCGTGGAATGGGGCACGACCTAATGGACGGGAGAGTTGTCTCTGTGTGAGTATGTGTTTTTGAACAGCTTGTGCATATGTTACATAATCTGACAGGCGACAGACGACGGACAAGGTTCCTGTCACACCACACGGAAAGGAAAAGCGCAGATTGAGCAGAGTTTAAGGTCAGGCACGACCATTTTTTACTAAGGCTGTTGTTTATTAAGGAATGCGTTAAAGTGATTAAAGCTACTGTGAAACATGTCTTTTAGCTTGAAAAGAAGTAGCTTGCAAGTGAAAGTATCTTTAAAAAGGAAAGGAAAATTGGTTTTGCTATGAAAATTGCATAACTTTAGGCGCTGTTTCTCACACAATGCTCTAGATACCAGACCAGATTCAGCGCCAGATGAAACCATATTAAGTTATATCAAATCCAAACAAAAACACCCTCAAGAGAGAGTTATCTGCAGCCACAATCGTGCATCTGACGTGTCTGCACTGCAAACAAACAAACCACCAGAAGATGCACACTGTCTGTACCGGGTGTACCCGTGCCCCGAACAAGATCTTCAAAAATGCGAACGTTTTTGCTTTTGTTGTGCCTCGCTGAAGATGCTGGTGAATTAAATCCAGCTGGAGGATTTTTCTTTCTTTCCCTGCAACAACTCTCGACAAGCTCACGTACACCGCGAACAAACAGTGAATTTAAATCTCAAACACAAAGCGAGCTATGATTTTTACTATATAATTTATCTTTTATACACTTCTCACTATTCATATTGTTGTTCGGGATGGTGTGACGCGTCAGAAGACGACAATAAAGATACGTTATCATTTTCACGAAGGATGTCCCACACATGGGGTTCTTCTGCTGTCATAAATCCGTATGGTGGAGTCGGCGTTGCATAGGAGTCGTACTTGTCGTCTTCCTTATTGTCCGTCTAGTGTTGGGTGAAGCATTGTACGGTCTTATACAAACAGCGTATCGCATCTCAGAAAACCACACACCACCGACTGATGACAATGTGTCAGCGGTACCGTCCATAGACGCTTGCTCCCAACAAGACGTCACACACCGGGAGGACGTATTTCGCGCGCGCAAAATAAAATGACGAGAAGCAGCAGTGGAAAGATTTATGATTTCCAAAGCAAGCTGGCAAGTGCCAACCAGCTCAACGCAGTCACAGGTGACCTCACTCGCTCAGCTCTCTTTCCGACAAAACCACGTTCCTCTTCAACAGTTCCATCTCGGTGGAGAGCATCGGCGGTCGTGATCTTCATACCATTTTCGCTTAAAGTGAGCTCGCCTCGTCTAGCTTCGGTGTGTCTGATCCTGGTGTGTTGCAACACCATATGATGGACGACGGTATGTTGCAGTTGGAGTGTTTGTGCATCGCTCCGATTGCGTATCACCCGAGCGGCGGTGTCGCCGGTGTTGTGACAGTGAGAAATTATGAAGCATGTTCGCAGGTTCCTGCGGGTGCGAATGTGCAACAATGTGTCGTTGCAGTTGAACCGAAACCGGCCTGTGAGACGGTTCCATCGGTTTACATAAAGACTACTCGGGTGGAAAGCGGAGCAAGACTCCGATGGCGAGAGGACCCGAAGAAATTAAGCAAACGGGTTGGCCGAAAATTAGGTGATAGGTGTGCCGCGGTGACACAAATCGACGGTCCAGCTGGTAAGACAAATTGGCGGACGTTTGATAGATTTGCTATGCAGCAGACCTTTTGCACTGCGGACATATGTTAGACGATGTCAGATGCTCATAATGACGCAGAAAATGAAGTATTCGGAAGAATTTTTTGAGGTCAATAAAGTGGCGTTATTAAGGGCACGATGGAAATTACTTTGCCGAATTGAGAGCGAGAAGAGAAATTGAAGTTCTTCATTAAAAATAATTATTTACCAACATTCCAAGCAACAACGAGTATAGAAACGGCTGCTACATAACTTCCACGCACAAGAATCTACAAATTTCGTCCACTGTTTGTGTTCGTATCCGGCATTCGCGCCTACAAGGAATGCATCAAACTTCTTCATTACGTTTGAAATGATTTGCAGCAAACGGTTCTTGGGAAGTTCCTTTTTGTTGTTGTTGTTGGTTTCCCCCAACCCCGAATGTTTGCATCCAGATAGCGCGCAAAGCTGCGCCACGCTCTCGAAAGAAATTTCTGTGTGAATTATGTTGATCCACACACGAGCCCATACAATTTGTGGAAAAGGATGGCAACACAGGATGCCCCTGGTTGGTAGGCCCGTTTCCGATGTTGGTAAATACACATTCGTCACTAGGCGGGGTAGCGCCGACCTTGATGGGAGCGGGTCTAGAAGTATAGGAGGCGAATTTTTCCGCCCAGTTTCGAGTGTGTCACGGCGGCGCCGGGGGGTGGGGCAAGTCGTAAAGAATATTAATAAATATTTGTTTGCACCGAACAAATGCCGACCGTGTGTGTGTGTGCTTGCGATGTGCGAATGTCTGAGGCTGTCACACTGGGGCAAAGGAAACCCTGCAGCTGGTGGCTGTGTGTGTGTGTGTGGAAGTTTGGAAAATTAATTGAAAATTCTTGCCACCTCCCTCGCTATATGCATGGCAGCGCCAACCTGTCACAGCTTAGAAAGCTGTGGTGCGGCACGCAGGAGATAGATGTTGATGATGATGCTCTTGATTAAAGTCCTGAGGTGAATGTTTGCAACTTCAACCCCACGCTCAACGCCACCGGGCTGGTTGGTTGGATGTGTATTTGAATATGTTGCAAACATAGAAAGAAGAGAGAAAAAAAAGAGGAAAACACCAACAGAAAAGGGGTCATAGAGTGCGAGAGCTAGCAGGCAGCGTTATGATATGGCAAGAAGCAGGTTTTCTCTCACAAACACAGTGGAGCAGCAGTGGAGAGTCTAAAAACACTGAATGAAGTGAGGACCGGTTTGCTTCGTTTTTTTTTTTTTGCAGTTTTCTTTCTTCTTCCTCTGCTTGTCTACCAAAAGGCCCAACTTTATCCTGGCAAAGGATCACCCCTATAACCCCGGATGAAGTTTTACCACCTCGAGTCCGGAAGTCAAACAGCATTTTTTGCGTGCCTGTGAGTTTATTTGTGTATTATTTTGGGATAATTCTACATAACCGGGGGCGGAAGAGTTCAGTCACTTCTGGTTTGACAGACAACAATGCTGTGCCAAACGGCTAAAAAAGGGGGCATAACTTAGTGTAGCATGCTTAATTAGAGACAATTGTTTTTCTTCACCCATATACTCTTTTGGTTGCGAGCTCGATGAGCCCTTCGGGAGTGGATGGGCCAACATGTTTATTGTTCCATTAATCGTGTCCTGTTAACGAGTGGGAAGTTTTTTTTTACGATTTTGTTGAAGGACATATACAGCTACAGCTTCAAACCTATTGATACTAGAGACAAGACTTCGTTTTGTTCCTTTTTAGTTTGAACTGTTTGAGTATGTGATTATGCAAGGACGCTTCTTGAGGATACTCGTCCCTCAAGAAAGGGAACACAAATACCTACTCGCACCGAACTCGCACTTCAGTGATTCTCGCTTTAAGGACGTCTCGTCTTAAAGTCCCCGTCGACATCACGCCTGACAGACTCTTGTGCCGTGTCACTAACTCAATGTATGTTTAGGATCGCTATTAGAATTGAAAAGCGATTTCCCCGAGGGCACCGCCTGCCGTCGACTGGACGAGACGGTCCATCATCACCAGCCCTGCTGCTGACAGGCTGATTTTAGACCGAAACCGAGGACCGCGTTCATGCAGCGAGTGGTAAACAACGGACGAACAGCAGAGAGAGAACGAGAGCTAAGCAAAAAAAAGGAAACACTTTTCCTAATCAGGTGCGCTTCAGGAACAATCGTTGTTGGGTGCCCGGGTGGAGGCGATTTGATTGTTGAGAAGTTTGCCTCGAGTTGTTAATGCAAATCCAGTCCGTCCTTTCGTCCTCGTCCAACGTGTCAGGACAAAAAACAACACACGCGGGACGCACGCTCACGGGAAATGTCCGGTAGAGTCAATATTTTACTTTTGAATTTGGTGATTTTCGTACCGAGCAGTGTGTGTGTGTGTATGTGAATCTGGACGGGTGAGGGATTTGGTTTTGATAGGATTTTGTTATCACTTTAGCAAAGGTACCGCGCGCGCGTCACGTTCACGCGTTCACATTGTTTGAGTTAGTTGTTGCGCTCGGGTGAGGTTTTGGCACGTGATAATCTGCTGTAAGTGTCAAATTCTGGTTGGGAATTCTAGTGAGCGACAAGCAGAAATTGGGGAGTGTATTTCAATCTATTATTATCGATGCTAAGGATTCTTGGAAAATATCTCCTAATCTAGGAATTCAGTTCATAAAATGGGACATTCATTCCTACGAGTATAAAATTGTGCTTGTGTATAACAGTTCTATTGAATCTGCCTTTAAAAGCGTTAATTTGTGTAAATTACATTAATTCTAGTATTTTGATTTGCGGATTGCATACTTTATGGCGGTTTTACGGATTGTTTTCCTTATTTTCATAAATTTCAAAATTTTTTAAATGACAGGCAACGAAGTCTGTGTGAATTTTAAAGGTATTTTATGATTAAATGATAGAAAAATGCTGTCATATTATATAAATTGCGAAAAGCGGGCCTTATGAGCTTGGAAGATTCAACGAGGCTTGAACTCCAACAATCAATTACATATTTTTCTTTAATACAACAAATTTGAATAATCAGTTATTATTACGGGAGAATGATCTGGATGATACCCTTAAAAGCCTGTAGTTATGCAAATTTAAATTGTTTAGTGCATTGCTTTTATATCATTAATAATCTTGATCAATATTTCTTGATAAGAAATTTATTAATTAAAAACCAGAAATATTCGAGCAAATTTCTATTATTTCCGGTTATATTGCAAAGAACAGTAAAAAATCTATATTGATTGTGTAACAATGTGATCTTGTATTAAATATATAACTGTTTTACTTCCTCAATAATATAATAATTATATCATAAGCGTTCCTCAATCAACCTGAAAAAAACACAATTATTCGAACAATTAAGTATGCTTGATAAATTTATAACAACTTTCTCCCGAAACGACAAAAACTATGCTATCAGTAATTACTTTATTGTTATGTACTGCGGTTTGCATTCACTATGGCAATTTCAGTAAATACGTTGCGTATTATAAACGAATTTTATACTTTGAATTCTATTTATCATAATACTAACTAATACAACACTTAAGAATCTTATTAAAACAACATCTAACCGCTGAAGCGCCTAAATGTATGTAAACAGCGTTGATTTACATTTTTACATTGCTGGATCTCTCACATTTTCGCAAATGATGAGATAAAATCAGCTTATTTGTTGGTTTTAATAAGTCTGTCATGAACAGACGCGCATAATGTTGAAGTAAATTACATGAACTTGCTTGAAAGTAACTGACGTGAAGAAGCTGACATTGCCTTGAAGCAAATAAATAAATACGAAATTTCATAATTGTTTTCCAAATATACATTTAATTCCATTCCTTAAAGATAATTAAAATCAAAACTTGTTTACGCCTCCACCACGTGCACGTCACGAGCGTGCAGTGTGTGTATGTGTGTGTGCTTGCCTGCGTGTGCGAGGGTTTATTGCGCAAACGATCTGTCGCTACAAACGATCTATCTTTATCTGTTTCCATCTCCCATTTATTGCGCCCTACATTTTCCGACCTCCATCCACCACTGGAAACTCTCCCTCCAGGCTCGCTCCGGACTGCCGGAAGGAAGCCAGAAAATCCAGTGGTGAGGTGAAATGATAAATAAAGCACTCCGTCACAGCGTCACCACCAGGCAGGCAAAGACCACTGACACACGCAAGTGTATCGCGCAAGGTCCAACGTCGTTACACCCCGATGGTGGTGATAAATCATCGGTGGAAACTCATGTCCCCCCGGTGCGTGTCGCCCGCGGGAATCGTGCAGTATGAGCGTAGTGGCGGTGAATCGTCCAAGGTGACGATGGTTTTGGTTCCGTGTTTTTCTTAGCAGTAGAGTGCGTGGAAGAAAATTGGAAAAGAAAATTTTACCTCTTCCTTTAGGCAGCCACCACCGGATGATGATATTCTGGTCGATCTGATAGCAAAATGATGGGCACGCTTTACCATTACGGCCCAAAACACTCGTCCACGTCTGGTGTGCGGATGACGAGTTTTTCGACTGCTGCGGAAAAATTGCTTTTCCAGAACAGATGTCACGTTCGCGGTGTCTGTTCACCTTTTTGCAAAAACACACCGGCCGTGGACCGGTTTTAATCGGGGTGGAAAATTTTAATTAGCTCTCAACAGATTTTCCCCTACCCAATTTTCCATCGAGAACCCGCTTACACTCATACCATCCAAGCGCTCAAAATACACTTTCTCGCTTTCACTTTTGTTACATTCACCCGGGGCAAGGGTCGGTATCGGTGGGCATCGATCAGTTTTGGATGATTTTCCGACCGTGCCGAAATCATTTCATGCCGCCGCAGACAGTTCAATCGGCGGGTTCATCAACATCATTAATATTTATAGCATTGACAAAATGTAAACATTCGTGTGGATTCCGCACTTTCATCATCGGTCGTCCGTCGGTGCGACCGTTTGGATCGATTTTTTATTCATTTAGTGCTTTTTTGTACGGTTAGAGACATCGCCGCCCCGAAATACAGATTGATGAGAGGAAAAACCCGATTCCATAGAAAGCGTTTTTGCTTTATTTTTTATTTTGTTGCTACGTGGCGTAAGAATTGACTGCGAAGAGCAAGAAAATCAAGTTGAAAAATGATTTGACGAGCAGAAGCGTAGCGCTTTTACTACGGACTGAAGGTCAATATTTCATCGAGTTCAATGCGAACCGAACGATTGACAGATAAAACTTCATCCAGGCATTCTACCCAGCGCTTGGAAAATCCTCCTGCTTTACGAAGTGAAAGTTGTCACCAGAGAAAAACATAATAATTCAAAACAAAAACACACTGACAGCCGTCAGCTTAAAGTGTCATGTTATTCTCATTAAAATGTGCAGATTCGACTGTGTGTGTGTGTGTGTGTGTGTGTGTGTGTGTGTGTGTGTAGGCCTTGACGCTGGATGGATTTATAGCGCGCTCACTCACCACGAATCACTCTCGTTGATTGATTTGGCACAAAACGCAACATTCGATGGGCTGTTTTCCTTCTTTTTTTTGGTGCTTTTGTTTTCAAGGTTGCCCACGATGGGATGATGTGCCACGTGCTCGAGCCGATGCGATGGCGATCAATTATGCAAATCGGGAAATGCAAATAAAGATTACCAGCGACGCGATTACTGGCAACCCGTGTTGGCTATCCGTGGGGCAGGAAAGTTTTCGAAGTGGTACGGTGGAATAGTTGGAAATTTTTAAAACGTTTATACGGAGTTTTGTAAAGCAGAAAGGATAACGTAAGATTAGGGAGTTAAACCCATTAACCATTAACCGGCTAATGCTTTTCTTCTCGTATTACAAAAAAATAAAATTGTAGTAAAACCACGATTGATTATTGATGTTATCAAGCATTTGTATTATCAAGATATTATCAAGCTAAAGTCCTTAAGACTTTTCATTAAGCCCGGACGCCTGTGAGTATGCAATCTTGGAACTCGTAATTAATTTTAAGTATTTTTAAGCATAGTTTTACGGCTATTTTCAACTCATGTGTTTTGTTCTAATTGTAGCTTTAAAATGTTTCAATATAATTAAACAAAATTTTATTAAAATACAATTTAATTTTATTTAAGCTGATTAATGCCTATGCTACTTCTTCTTCTTCTTCTTTGGCTCTACAACCTCGTGAGGTCTCGGCCTGCTATTGCTAGCTCTCTGTGACTGCGTACGGGGAGGCGATCCAGACGGGATTCGAACCTCGGTTCTTCCGTGTGGAAACCGGCGCCGCTATCGTATTTACCACTGGGCCGCCTTTGGTACAGTAAGATTAAATTAAAATCTTACCCTAATCACAATTAACATCAAGCCTTTAATGTTGAACTTAAGAACTAGGAATGCAAATTTCTATACCTGTTCACTACCTTTGAGTGATGAAAATTTGACTAAATATAGTATTAGAATTAGCTGTCACTGATGAATGTTTTTGTTAGTATGAGATTAAATTAAAATAGAAACAACATGAATAATTGTAGATGATATGAAAACAGATCATTCATAACATGTGCCTTAGCGCCTGCGTGTATGCAAAGGTAAAACTTGTGGTTTAATGAGAATTAAAGACAGTTTTGAGGCTGCTTTCTTCCTCGGAGTTTGAAGATTCAAAATTGCTTCTTGGCACACGTCAAAATATAAGGAACGATTATAAAATTAAATGCTCAACTCATCCATCCAATGAAGATAAAGGATCGTTCTAAGGATAATTTCTGTCCCGATCAAAATAAGGCGATGGCGGCTTTGGTCCTCACACGACATGACCAGGATTTGAATCCCGTCATGACCATTCCTCTGTGTTGAGGACTGTCTATCCAACTACGTAGTTCTAATAAGTCTAGTAAGCCATTAGATGGCCGGCATGACCTTGGGGGTCGTTCATCTTAGTAGTAGAACAACAACATTGTCCATTATTCTTTATTACTTTCTGCCATCTTTCTGACAAATCATGCATTGATTTTCTATCAAAAGATTCGTCCTTCACCGCAACCCATCGTTCCTGGTAAATCTGGATCTCTTCCTAAAATGTTTATTGATAAGGCCGTGCGTTGTTATGCAGCAACACTACATTGTCGTTGCATTTTCTAGTTTTTTGTCCTTTTCTCTATGGTGCTTGGCTCAATCTCATCAACTTTGTTCAAAATCATTCTCCTGTGATGCTTTCCCCTGGTTAAAATAATTCACAATAAATCACACCGCAAAAAAATATTTCGTAAAAATTAAATATATGTATAAATATTGCCTACTTTTAGGCGGTAGGCAGATTTTTTGTTGCAATAACCTTCTAAATGGAAAAACATGATTAATCCTAGAATTAAACATTTTATTTCATTCTAAACAAATACCCTTAAATCTATCGAAAAACATTCAGAGAAAAGCTTTTGTGTGTCGTTTGAAAAATCCTTTTCTTCACATTTCAATCAACCATTGTTCCAAGCCGGTCCCTTTTTTCACAAATTAACCCATTCCAAAAAACGTACTACACCAGTCAGCAATCGTTACTGATAGGAACCGGACGAATGTACACTTTTTGGCCATTGCATCAGCGTAGGAGGAATTTAATTAATTTGCCAAAATCGTCAAGCCATGATCTTGTTTTCGTATGCAATTGCATTTCTATTCATCGTGTGAATGTTTAGGTGCAAGTGGAAGAGTGCATGCAAGCTCGGCAACACTCAGTGCGCACAGGATGACGGATTCGGAAAGAGATAACAAAGGAAAAATAAAAAAAGCATTCACGGGGAAAACTATCTGTACAAATGCGTATCAAAACAGGAAAAACAAGCATGGTGGAAGCCAGAAAAGAAATCATCAGCCATGTGTACAACGAGCCAGAGAGAAAAAGGAGAACGTGCGATAGGGAGTTTATTTGGCCGTTTTATGGCTTCAACGAGAAAACGAGCAGTTCGCATTGCAGTTGTGAATCGGTCGGTACAGTTTGTGTTTACAATTTTATTTGGCAAAGCTTTTTTTTTGCATCCCACCCTTTTTTTTCAGGGATGCCCCACTTGTCCTAACCCCGGCAGGATGGGAGGTTGCCTGTTGTCACCATCTGTTTCTGCTGATTGCCTCGGTCGGTTGGGATAAAGTTTGGAGAAGCGAATTTTAAATGAAACTGACACCCCAACATGCACCAGAAGCGGTGCACGAGGCGTCGTATCGTTCCCCGTACTCCAAGGGGGTTGTGCTATGCTCTCTGTGCAATGGTTATTTGTGTACTCTCGCGTGTGCCACATGTCAGCTTCATCAAACTCGGACGGTTCTGGTGTGGATTGGGTGAAGGCGAAAGGTTTATGTTGCTATACTAGAGGCATTTTTCACATTTTTTGTTGGAGAAGGCGAGGCAAAACGCCAAGAGACCGGGAGGAAGGAACATTTTCCATGTGAAAACACTGGTCACTTCAACCAACCCTGCGGTTCCGTCGCTCTCCGGTCCCCCTTTTAGAGTGCGAGGTTTTGAGTGCGTCACACACAAAAAATGCGTCCCACTCTCCGTGTGCGTCACACACTGGACACGATTTTGGTGGCGATCCCGTTTTCGTCATCTAAATTGGATGATCGGTTTGCGTGTCGTTGTGACCGGGTAAGCACTGTTTATACTTTGCCGATAGACGTGTTATTTTTTTTTCGCCTTCTCTCGCTCTCCCTTTACTGGGTGTGTGACTCAAAATTAAATCAGCACGGTTCGAATGCACGCATGTGTTGGAAAAATTTAATATGTGAGTTATCGTGGTCGTTGAATTTCTGTTCGCCGGTCTCGCCGTGTTTGTGTGTCCTTCATTTCGCCCTTCATCCGTTGGCGTTTATGGGGTTGCCTATGCATTTAAAAAATCACACTTTTGCACGAAATTATGTCGCCCATTTTGTGGCCCACTCTGCACCACTGCTTCGTGCTAAATGGTTACAACCATGAGAGGCGGGCTGCTGCTGCTGCTGCTGGTGACACAATTTATGTATATTCCTAACGACATTTTCTCCATGTGTGGTACACACAGACACACATCGATTGGCTCGAGTGTTTTGGAAATGTTGGCAAAAATAAAATCATCTCATCCCGCACCACCGGGGTCGATTTTATCGGGCCCCCGGAAAAATGCCAAATGGAAAGACATTCCAATATTAACACAAGCCGAGGACATGCACCGATGGTGTAGGTGGGAAAGCTGATTTATGATCGATGTAAATGAATGGTGCTTTGGCTCGGAGTGTTCCTTTGATATCACCAAACACCGTGTGATTCTCAATCTGGCTTGCAAGATTGCTGGTGAGGTTTTGCTTTCTGTCAATGGCGTTCCGGATGTTTGATATTTTTGGGTTTTTCTTTTTCTGTTGAAGGGAAATATTTACCACATCTTCCATGGTATGCCGCAAGTGTGCCGGTTGGTGAAATGAAACAATTTGTCATCCTAATGACGGGTCGTTTTGGTAGGTTGTTAAATTTTTAATTGCAAGACAGCATTTTCAAAATGGGGTTTGTTTTATGTGCTTTTGAGGCAAACTTGGTGCAGGCTTATTGCATCACGTGTAGTCCGCGGGATGCAGATTGATTTGCATACAAATATAAACAGATTAATGTTCTTGCTTTCATTTGATTTGGTATTTAGGTTTTTCAAACACACCAATATCGACATACGATAAGTCACGTTTTGTAATACAGTGGCGGACATCGGTATGTACGGAAAAGATTTCTTTCAAGGCTAAAATAATGGTATCAAAGATCGTTTAAAGATGAAAATAACCTAATATAGCCTTGATTGATTAAAATATATTTTCATATCGCTTGATTAAACGTCTAATGATTCCTGTCTTGCAGTTTTGTATGATCAAAATACGATTTTTGTCATATTTGGTTAGTAATATTTGAATGTCGCGAGGCTTAAATAATTTTTTTAAACGACTTATAACCTATTTTTATTTATGTGTTTGTATTGAAGAAAGTGTCATCCATAAGAGATGCGAGAAATTAAAAAAATCTTACAAATAAGTTGTCAAATATAAGATATACTTCGCTATACCTTGGTGCATAAAATCGGAAATCTTAGAAATGGTAAAATTAAACAGAATATTGGAAAACTATATCAAAATTAATAATACTGTCAAGTAGTGCTAAGGATGCCTCAAGAATGGCACATCAAAGCGCACCAACTGCAAAAGAGCAAAAGACATTTACCGTTAAATACGTCTACCAGAGACTTCTTCTTCTTTGCTATCCTGCTCCTACGGAGCAAGTCTAGAAGACAGGGCCAGGCGTCCAATTCGTTTCCAGGAAACTCGCTCCATGGCTGCACTCCTCCACCCCTGGCTGCATACGATATCGCTCAGGTCTGACTCCACTTAATCCAGCCAACGAGCTCGCTGTGCTCCTCTGCGCCTCGTGCTGAACGGGTCGCTGACGAGCACCTTCCTTGCAGGGCATGAGTCCGGCATCCTCATCACGTGCCCCAACCAGCGTATCCTTCCGGCTTTGACAACCGTCAGGATGTCTACATCGTCAAACAGCTCAGCTAGCTCGCACACACCGCCAAAGATAGTCCGCAGCACCCGCCGTTCAAAAATGGCGAGTGCATTGGCGTCCTCCGTCAGCACAGTCCAAGACTCGTGCCCGTTGAGGACTACCGGCCGTACCAGTGTGCGATATATGGCGCATTTCGTGTTTTGTTGGAGTCTTCTGTATCTCAGGAGTTTGTGGAGCCCGTAGTAGGTACAATTTCCCTGAACAATGCGCCTTCGGGTTTCGCAGCTTATCCGTTGTTATCCGAAGTTACGATCGTGCCAAGGTAGCAGGACTTCTCTACTACCTCTAGATCGTCGCCGTCAACTAATACTCTGCTTCCGAGTCGTGATCTATCACTCAACGGCCGTACCAGCTTCGCAGGGAAACCGTACTACCAAATGATGTTCCATAGCTCGGTACGATCTATGGTATCGTAGACTGCCTTGAAGTCGATGAACACGTGGGTCTACCAGAGACTCTGGCCGTGATAAAGCCCCAGACGGGCTCTAGTAGTCCCAAGATCTAGTAGTCCTAGACTCGGATACGCCACGTAGTCCTATACGGGTACGAGTCCTGGACTATTTTGAGTGCTAAGGACTAGCTTTGTTGGAGCTAGCTGAGCTGTTTGATGGTTCTAATATTTTAACTGTGGCCATAGCCGTACGTTCGTCGTCATTTCAAGAATAAAGTATGTTGAAACTATTAGCAAATTAAAGAAAATGTCTTACGTTGCTGAGCCAATCATACCATAAATAAATTCCATGTTCCCAGAAGAATTATACGCACTATCATTTAAAGACTCTATCATACATAAGAATGTTTAAAGCAAACGCTTCACCCGTAACAGCTCACACGATACTAGGTCAACAAGATTCGCCATTGTTACAGCGTCCGAAAAACGAAATAACCTGCGCCATTCAACCATTAATGAAAACTATTTTCCAACAGTGCAATTTTCTTTGTTCTTGCACCAATGAAAATCGATTGGTTTTTGCCTGTCGGAACAATAATTTTTCGGCAACTCGGTCCCTTCTTTACACACGCGCGTGCCCGCCACCATGTATTTCGTTCGCCCGAAGCCCAACAATGTTCATTTCAATCGACGTGTCTGTTCCGGGCCTGTGAATCCCAAAGCCATCAACATCAACCCAATGCCAATCAACAATCTTCCGCTCGATTGCAGATGAAATACGGAAACCTAGGTGAGTGGGTCGACCGGTACGGAACGCTCGTCCCGCCCGGCCCACTGCACCTCAGCTCGTAACGTATCAATCTTCGAAGCATCGCGCACAGAACCCAGTTCGGGGATTGTGCGTCGCTCAATTGGATTTGAATTTAATATCAGCCCCATCTCGTTGCTACGATGACCGGGGGCTGGGTTGGACTGCGAAAGCGGGAGAAGCATGGCAAAGTGATTCATCACATGTGAACTTTCTTCCTGTCCAACCGCCACATTTGAACACCTACGGGGTCCCAGATAAGCCAGGTAAGACAATGCTGGCCCGGGGCAGGAAATCGGCCGATAAAACGCTTAAAACGGATGCCATAAAATTAATATTGTCGGTTGGCTTCCGTTTGCTATCGGGTTTGGCGCATCTTTATGAAGATGCCCGGGTTCCCGGTTTCCGGGATGGGGGTTTTTGCGGTTCCGGTTGACGCAAATTTATGTGTAGCCCACGCCGACAGTCAGGTGGCCTTGTAAGCACTTTAGACACTTGTCTGCACTTCCGATCGATGATGATCTGCTCGGTGTAATCACGTCGCTTCCGGGTTTGGGAAGCATGTAAACGGTACCAGCGAAACCGAAAGGAAGAATGGGCCCCTTAAGAAAGGTTCCGAAGATTCGACATCCGGTCGTTTGAGGGGCCGCGCGAAGAACGCGGCAAACGGAAGATTTATCAATCGGAAATTGGTTCTTGAACCTCATTTGGGAACTCTGGCCGAAAAGAGACTTTCGCTACAACAAAAACTGGAACCCGACCGGTAATGGTGGTCCCGTAGGATATCTCCGGAGACATAAAAGATGTCCTCTGCTGCTAATCCGCAGATCAATTAAGCTTCTACCGCAAGCTACCAAGATTACTTGATACTGGGAAAAGGCACGGTAACCGATTGGTATGTAACCTGATTCGGAAAAACAACGCAAAAAAATGGGCAGATTCTTTGCTCTAATTGAATCAGGTAGAACTAGTAAGTTCTACGTCTTCTCTGCAAGCAGCAGTATAAAAGATAAATCGCGACCAGCCAACTCCAACAAGTGAGTAATTTTCCGAATTGCATCCAAATGCTACCAGCTAATGGGATTAGGCGTGGTGGAGGTAGCTAAGGCAAAAAAGCTAGGAATGCTCAATTTAATCGTGTGGTGGTGAGAGTTGGCGTTTCAGAAATGGGGGAAAAATAAAGCAGGTGCTTCGGTAAAAAGAGAGAGAGAGCGAAAATGTTCGTTTTTTTTGGCGGAGGGCAAGAATTTAACCCAGAATCGAGTAAAAAAATATATATACGAAAAACGGTATCTGTCCAGCTTAGCAATCAACATTCTCAGACGGTAAGGAATGTTTTGCAAACTGTTTCAGTTTTTATTTGCTGGCGGAAAAGAAGGTTATGGATGTGGAGATAGGAAATAAAAAGACTGTTCTTACGACATGGAATACAATTTAGTAAATAAAATAAAAAATTAATAGGAAAACAGAATAACAATGTAAGAGAAAACAAATGAAAATAATTCACAAAGGCAAATTGAAATAATTTCAACAAAAAAAAGGCAAATAAACAAACACAGTGTTTCAAGGTAAATCAAACAGCATAAAAGAGTACAAAAATTATTCAATTTCATTGCAAAACTTCTTCACTTATCTTGTAGGATTTATTCAAAGCCATCTAAAAACTGATTGTGAATATTGACTTTTTTATCAGCCATTATTTTTTGTAAAATGTGCATCACATTCATCTTAAAAAACTATAACACCTTTTGAAGGAAAATTTTAATAAAGAGAAACAAATTCTAAGCTTTGCAAATCAAGCTGTCCATTTCAAATGATCGAAATAAATAAAAAACAATTCTGTAAACTTACTGTTGGTATTGCAACATAAAACGTTAAAAATATAAATTTTATTATGATCAACTAACCATATCACATCATGAAATTGAAAAATAAATTTAAAAAACGTTATTGAGCAGATAAAAACATAAAAACATGTTTTATAAACATAAAACATAATTTAAAACATTATAAATAAATAAAACAACAAACTAAAAATCAAACAAAATTCATGTAAAAACAGCATATATGTATTTTAAATACACCATTTAAAAAAACTATGAAAAAAATTAGATAAAAATGAAATGAAATATAAATACTAAAAGTAAAAGCATGAAAAAACCATGAAACACAAATTATAAAAATATAAATACTAAAAGTAAAAGCATGAAAAAGCCATAAAACACAAATTATACAAATAAAACAAAATGAAATATGAAATAAAATTGAAAAAATACATTTAAAATCATTAAGATCAAGATCTATTCATTAAAAACATGAAGAAAAAAATGTACCAATAAAATAATATCCTATAGCAAATCAATATATTGGAAAAAACTATTTAAACCCAAAGGAAAAGGCTGAATTAACCAAACAGGTATAGAATTAAATGATTTTTTTAAACGATTTTCTAACTTGACCAAGAGTTTATAAAACATAGAAAAACATAAAAAAACAGAAAGTTTTTGCTTACAGTGTTTCTCACTTGATAATGCAAAGTTACCTATGATTTTTGCAAATGCTACATACGATTTCGTATGGAGCGTTTGCAAAAATCATAGGTAACTTTGCATTATCAAGTGAGAAACACTGTATCAAAACCAACATCCGCTTAAAATTCGAATCATATCTCAACAACGGCTTGCTGCTACCTGCATCGCGGGAAAAACAGCACAGCATCACATCACAAAACCAGCCTCGGTAATGAATGCCCTGATCTCACCCACCTGCCAGTACACGGCCATTTAAGTTTCGTTCGTTTATTTTATTCCTTTTTCTCGTCGCTTGTCGCTTCCTACTACCAGCGGCCATTTGCTTAAAAGTTCGTTCGTTAGTTAGCCCGTCCCTGGTGATACCTTTTCCAGTCCGTTCCTGGCGATACCGATCGTAGGTCAAAATGGCGCGACACACCAACCGGTGTCCGGTGTCGTCCCGGTGCCCGGAAAAACTAATGTCCGGGTGCCCGGGCACTGGTCATCGAAACTCAAAACACAGACCACGTATCGCAAATGAACATCGCGCACTTTTGCCCGTTTCATTTCGGCGGTCTAATCGATTTGGGTGCTGTCGGTGCTTTGCGGAGCTTAGCCGTTGTTAGTCGAAGTGGCACAGAGTGTTGGAGTTCGAGGTATAGGTACGAGATATTCGGCGGATTCGGGTTTGGATCGAAGAGAGATGTGTTTTTTTCGCCTGGAAAGGCTGATGGGATAGCTTACTGTATGCAGAATATATCGGATGAAACATTTGATCAAACTTTAAACTCTTTGTGATAGCTTAAAGTTGAAGCCCTGAACGAAATTCTGATCGAAAATATATATGGTGCACTTTTGTTGTACGTCTGTTATCATAATTTAATCAACAGAAACAAATAGGAAATTCATACACATTGCGAAAACAGCATAATCCCATCCCATCCTAAACTCAGTCCAACGCCCTGCCAATATCCACCCCAGACGAAGGAAATTGAAATAACATTGTGGTGGATTGCGCGACAGAGCTAAGGCCACGATCATATGCAGCGATCGATCGATTGGTTCTGATGTTGCGAGCGAATGATTTCCCGTGCAGTTGTTTTTTGTTATATTATTTCGAGCTTGGTTCTATTTCTACAATCGCCACATCGCACTAGCGCCCAAACTGCTGTTGCACCCCGAAATAGATATTTCAATTATTTGCAACACACCGACGAACAACGCCAATCGAATCGAAAACACCACCCGTGTGCGTGTGGCTGCCGGGTGACGAATGTGGTCGATCCTCTTTGTGTGTATGTCAGTGCGGTTGTCAACGACAATGTATCCACGAGCTGGCATCCATTTATTTCGGTTGGTGGAAGACTACAGGAAATGCATTCTTCCCACCCAGCGTGTGTGTGTGTGGCTGTGGCGCGGTAAATTCAATTAATATTCTACGTGACAGAGGCGCGTTCCAGACAAAAGCCCCACACCATAGGACACGCCATGTTTTGAATTATTTCCGTGCAACAAGCTTTTCATAATCGATGCTATTCTTTCTCGGTGAGATGTAATATTGGATATGAATGTCCGAATGGGTCATTCCCTCGCCCTTGGGGGGGTGCCTGTAAAGTGTAGTGAACTGTCGATTGTAATATCCGGTCCTTGTGCAAAACGAACACCGCCTCTGCCAGAGCTCTACGTTCTTTGTGCAAGACAATCGTCGAACCAATACGGTCGGAATAAATTAATATCAAAACGTGCACCACACGGATGACTGACTTCAACAATTGGTTGAAAATTTTCACTGAAGTGTCCGTCCCGTTTGCCATAAAAAAGGAACACTCCACCAGCTAGGTACGAATTACGAACACTGATTGACATAAATAAAGCTCCACCGTACCACTCGAACGTTCGTCCCGGTACGCTTTGTCAGTCAGCTCAATTGCCGAACTGTGCGCCAGGAATAATTGATGCCACGTTTTCGCATATCGCAACCCCTTTTTTTGCACTGGACGCTCGATTATTCCTAGCGTGCTGTCAAGAAATTGAAAGTGACAGTTAAAATCCCACCAAACCCATCCTTCGTCACACGGGTTTGGCCGCAAGCTCGGTACTCGTGGTCGATCGTGCCCGGTGGAGGGCGAAGACAAGTCTGCACAAAATTTCCAAGCTCGGACGTGGCCTACCACACCGATTTTCATTCGTTGCATTCGACCCCAAAAACTCGATATCGGCAGAACGAAAAATAGCAATTGGTTGCGAAATAATCGGCACTAGTGCGATCGGTGCTGACGGTTTCGCCCGGGAATGTCAGCACGGTTCTCAGAAGAAACGTCAAACCGTCAGACAAACTCCACCGATCTCATCGACACTCCCACCCGCCATAATCAAATCAAGCTGGGCGAATTCAATTAATCTCAATAAAACATTAATACACCCCACGACCGGATCGGTGGTAAATTCTCGACCCCGATGAACGGTTCCCGACAAAACTACGGGATGTCGAAAAATCGCAAATTAATTATTAACATGTGGGATTGGAGTCGATTGGCAAGCAAGGAGTAGCCGTGTCAAGTAGCTACCGGGACCGCTGCACGGCATGATACTTTGTTGGAACTTGCAGCTCCATTTCGTATTATTTTTTGTTTTATTCACGTCATTCCAGCGACAGTGGCTCCGATGGCTTCATTGACTTCGATGTGTCAAAGCGAAAATAAAAATCAATTAAATTTGTATCAATCGGGTGCAATCGGGACACTGACGAAAGTCAGTGCACACTGGCCATGTTGCATGTCCTGTTACTGAATGAATAAAATAGGGAGACTCTTTTTTTTCCCAGTACACGTGATGTACCATTTTGTACCATAGCAATGGGCCCGAGTTGTTTATCGTGTCACTGGATAATAATCGCTGAAGCGAATTTTATTACAAATTGCATACTTTTGTGTACGGTGTGCTGATGAGCTTCAAATCAGCTGGAAAAATGAAATTAGTTTTTAATACTAAATTCAATTCGACATATGCCGGTACCCGGTGACCTGCGTAATTACAGTGGCCACAACACATTCGACCATTATTCGCATTTTAAATATATCTACGATAAACGATATGAAATGCGATAGAAAAGCAGGTTTGATTGAAACATCTCATAATCATTGTGTATTAAAAATAGACTGAAAGGATAAACAGACAAACGAAAATATACATAACTCAATACACATGCATCAATTATATTTTTCAGTTCAGTGTTTTGATATGCAAATTGCATACCTGTAGGCGTATGCGAATCGTTAAACTGTAAAGCCTCTAACAGAATGCATTGTTGGTGCGTACTATCTTGCTGTCAGCATTCTAACTTTTGAGAGTTGATTCCTACCGACAGCTCCGCAATTACTGAGGCCGAAGAACCTACGCAGAGTAACCTGTTGATGGTAGAGCTTCTTTTTGAGGGCAGTAGTACCAATTGAAGACAGAGCTTTTCGATGATAAAAGAGTTACTGTGTGATGCCAGAGATACCTTTTGAACGAGGGCATACATAATAATGGAAGAGCTTCTTTGTGAGTACTACACTACCGAATGAGCGGAAACCTTTTTTGGCAGGGAAGAATTTGATGACGAGGACAGAGGTCCTTAGTCAAACTATAACTTTATAGGAAAGACAGAACCTACTTTTTAGGGATGAAAAACCTAGTATTGTCGGAGCGTCAATGTAACAGATTAGCTTCTTTGTGACATCAGGTACCTAGTGAGGTAATTTGTCAGATCAGAGATACCTAGTGAGGAATGAGATACATTGTGAGGCAATAGTTTCTTTGTGAAGGCTGAGATACTTTTTGAGGGAAGAAGTACCTAGTGAGGAGCAGCAGAGCAGCAGCAAGAGCAGAGATTCCAAGTAAGGGTTTAGATACTTTGTGACGTAAATAGATACCTTACGAAGGGTAGAGCTACTATGCAAAGTCAGAGGTACCTAATGAGGTCATACGTAACTAACGGATGTGAAGATAGAGCTACCTAGTGAGGAAAGAGCTCCATGGTGATGGCAAAACTAGTTTAAGGATAAAATTACCCATGGAGAACAGAGCTACTTTGAAGAATAATAGAAACCAAATTAGTGTAGAGCTATCAAGTGAGGACCTAGCTACTTTATGAGGTCTGCGGTACTTAGTAAGGGAAGAGCTTCGTTGTGAGAACCTGATGAGGTCATGGCTTACTGGTAAAAGTGAACATACTTTTTGAGAACAGTAAGGCAGAGTAAGTAGTGAGGGTATATTTACTTAGTGAGAGCTGAGCTATTTAATGAGGGCAGAGCTTCACAGTGAGAACATAGCTTCATAATGGAACAGAAAAAGCTTCACAGCAAAGACGACATAGAGATGATTTCATAGAGATGATTCCTCAGCATGCCTCTCGAGCTCATTACCTAACATTAAATTAAATATATTTGATACACTTTGCTTTATAGTTTTGTAGCTCCAGTATATCAAGCTCATAAGTTATTAAACTAGCATTCCAAGCGGGGAAATTTAATTCAATTTAGACAGTATTTATTTTTCTTGACATTAGTTTAATCAATCTTATAAGGACCACAAAAAATTTCATTAATAAAAACGTCTAACAATAACCACTCAGCTCGAAGATACTTGATTAGTTTCGGCCCTGCTCGTGGACGATAAACCGTCAGACCGCCTGATTGTTATAAAATAAATAGACTCTTGCTATTCGTTTTTTACTAATTTTGTTCCCCAACCCATCAAAGCTGCTCTAGATGGATTGAAGTGGTCGCATGTTTGTTCCACTTGCACGGCCGGAATTAAATCCCCAACCGGCTGCGCGTTCGTTTTCCCCACGAGCAGGGCCTTCCCCGGTCCTCGGCCGACCGGGTATATTATCGTTATTATTATGTCATTTTGGGGAAAATTTATCGTGACAGCAATCGTTGGTATTAGTTTGATGGTTTGATGGTTGAACGCTCAAGGAGCCGGTACGGCAAGCCAATCGGTACGGAATGCAATCGATACGTTACGATTTCCACCCCCCAACGAAGGTACAATCTCTCCCTTGGGTTTCCTCCAAATCATGAAGGAGAAGGAGGTCTCTCCCAAGGGGCGAAAAAAGGCCCCCATGGTCACATGGACCACCGGTGCACGATACGCGCTTGGCCATCCAGTGCTATCAATCGATAAGAATGCTCCCCTGCTTTTTTGTTCGAGTGCCGAAAGCCCCCGAACGGAATGGATACATAATGGTTGGCATCGCAGCTTGATTGAGGAATAGAAAGGCAATTTTCTCCCTTGTTTTTTCGTTGTTCCCGACCCGGTTAAAGGGTCCCGGTTGCTGGCTTTTTTTTTCCTTTACATAGGTACGCTTCGAAAAAGGGAGGTCATTTTTTGCATTTTTTTTTTGTATCATTTTGTTTGTCCCATAACCTTATCGTCAAAGTTTTCGTGCTGTGAGCTTCGGTGTTGTTCTGTTGTTCCTTTCAAAGTTAGCATCAAAATCGATGGTTCGAACATGATTGACAGGCACGAGTAAACAAGGGAAACAAAAGAGAGAGTCTCGCATATCTCCATTACAAAAAAAACGAACTCGTCCAAGATCCGTACCAAATTGGGAGCGTTACAAAAAGAGAGAAACAAAATCGAACAACAAACACCAAGGCAAGGATAAATATTTAATCGGTCACATCATAAACGCAAACCAGCCATCAGCAATCAACCTGGCCGTGTGCGTATATGTGTAGGTCCTTCTCCTGGGAAGACCAACCATGCTGGGAGCTCATTTCGGTGGAAACACGTAGCCCCCAAAACGCTGCCACGGCTCGAACCACTGGTCACTAGCATTTTTCCTGGAACTAGACCGAAAATTTGATCAGCAAAGCTGTAACAAGGGGGAAAAGCACAGCGGGACGTGAACGAACCTAAGAAAAACAATGTCTTGCTTTACCCGTAAGGCTCGGACCGTTCCGAAGCAATCGACTCTTGTTCGTCGTCCCATGTCAATTGATTGAATCAATTTGTGCTTTATTACTTTCACGCTTCATGCTTGTATCGGGGTGGGCATTAGAAGGACGTTACGATCGGATGACAGCAGGACGTGCGACAAGGGTGAGCTATTTATTGTAACGTTTTTATGTGGGTCGAGGCACATACACACACGCATACACAAGCTTAACAATAATGTTGAGAGCAAGGGTGTCCACCAACTACAAGGTCCAGTTCGACCTGGTAAACATAATCAACTGGAGAAAGCTCTTGGGAGGGATTTTTTAGTCATGTTTTCTTGTTTGCTATAATACTTGTTTTCTGACAATACGCTTGATATAAAATGCTGGAGATATACAGAAAATGTGAGTTTAATAATTAAAAAATAAGTTTTCTAATGCTTAATTGCATAACGCTAGGCGTTTTCTTTCTGGTAAATTATGCAACGTATTCGTTACATGACCGCTTCTTTAAAAAAATGATTAGTTTTGTGGTCTTTTAAGCACCAAAGTTCTAACATAGTTATAAAGACTGTCACAAAGAGTTACTCCAGCAAAAAAATATATATGTACATCAATACATAAACAAACACCCTTCATAAAGTCACCAAACCCACTATCCCGGTCCGCAGCAAAGCACTTTAACCTTTACCTTTAATGTTTGGATTACTGTCAGGAGCATACGGAGCTTTCGTTTATTGAACGTCCCGGTACCGAAGCGAGAGACAGTGCGAAAGACCCGGACCCGTAAAAAGCTCCTAATCGAAACCCGGTGGAGTCGTTATCCGACGTGAAACCGTAGGGCGAAACCCAGCAAAATTACACGAAACTTTTACCGTCTGCTTCATCCGTACGTTCGTTCGGTTTTGCCCGTCGAACGTCATTAAATAGAGGGAAAATGAAGCAACCGTACTGTGCAAACGGTGAGCCAAGTTCAAAGGAAAAAGCGAGAGAAAGGAACACACAAAAAGGCAAAAGAATAGACGAATCGAAATCGGACGACAAGAGATAGAAGAAGAAAAAAAAACCAGCCACCAAGCTTTCCCGCGCTGGGAATGATGGGTACTGGTTGTCGACGTAGTAGCAATAGTAGTTCCCAGTATACAGTAAGACTAGACTCCGGACTCCGTCCGTCCACCGGCGGGAGTACAGTAGTTTCGCTCCGTAGTGCGGCCAAGAACAACGCCAACCGCCAACCATTCGATGCTGCCTGGAAAGCGAAATGGAAATCCGTCATTAAATTTAATAATAGAAATTGAATTTTTCCATTAAGAGTCGCCCCGGCGTTCGTTCTGGTGTGCGCTGGCGCCTTTTTTGCGAACGGCAGAATGTCGTCGGGCAGCATGGGAATATTTAGTTGATTATGTGTCCTGGGCGTACATATCCTTGCCACTATTTCCGGCCACCTTCCCAGCTTTCATTGGTGCATTGTTGTGCCGGTCGAGTGTCGTTGAACAATCGTACAGATGGGAAGGAAAATGGCGAAAGGAAAAGCTTCGTAAACCTGCCTGTACCTTTGTCTCTGTTTTCGGTGCACGGAAATGGGTGGGAAATTTTCGTTCGACAGTATTCGATTACGAGTGGTAGTACCCGCCACTAGGTTGTGTGAGGTTTTTCCGTGTGCTTTTGTTTTTTTCTTCCACAGCTGCACTCGGCTCGTACATCTGTGTTTTATTACTCATGAATATTGATGTACAATTCCGGTTGGAAAGATGCACTGCAACGGTGGAAGAGCGATTACGAGTATCGAGCAGCGGAAACATAGTCGAGACACAGACACACAGGAAAGAAAAAGAATGCAAACAAGAGAATGGGATAATACGGTGACGCCTCACGAAAACTCACATGCAGCACGGTGCATGGTGGGATAGGTGTCGGCACTTGTTTACTACGGTGAGCTACAGAAACCGATTACTACTTCAAATGACTACATCTTCGGTGAAGTAACATAAAGCTTTTTATTGTACCGAGTTAGCGAGTGACTCGGATTCGGCGATATACAATACAAAATCACCTTCAAACGATAAACCACATTCGGTGTTATTTATTCATTACTTACAGTACCGACTCTCGACAGCCTTAATCTGGTTTCGGGACGAATAAAATAACTAAAGCGATAGTTTTACGAGTTTATTTCCACTTTCTACACAAGTTATAGTGTGTTTTAGTTTTAGTTTAGCGGGGTATACATAAGTTTTGCTTAAAATTCATTTGAAGTTAAACAGATACAGTCAGAAACAGCAACTGAAGATTAGTTTTATGATTTTTATTAAACAAACAATTGAATGGTACTCGAAAAAGCACTATGAAGAGTAATATTTGAGCAGTATTAGATTCATATTTTTAATGTGCATACTTTTCGGCGCACAAATAATAATAATAGCCATTATTTTTATTATATTACCAACTGCCGAGCGCCTTATAGGGACAATCAGAAGAGGGCGAGTGCGCAAGAATCGAGAGGGAACATAAAAATGGATAGAGGATAGGAGTGTTGGCGCATCCAAGTGGTCTATAAGAAGGGAGAGGATTGAGCAAGGAAACGGTGGTCTTGTAAAGTGCGTAGACCAAGCAATCGACATCTGGACTCGTAAGAGGGAAGAACAGAGGCCGAGCCACCCAACAGTTTGCGGGTGCACTCGCACGATTCGATCAAAGTGGACCTTAGCAGAGGGGGACCAGACCACTAAGCAATGCTCCAACAATGACCTGACCAACAAGCAAACCAGGGCCTTCAGACATACAGGGTCCGAGAAATCATGAGCTACACGCTTTAAAAGCCCAAGTGTTCTCCAAGATCTACTTACTACAGCATCGATATGGTGCACAAACGTAAGGCCCGAGTCTAACCAAACACCTAGAACCTTGATGATGGAAATATGATTAACGCGCTTTATGACTATATTTAATTTAAGTTCTATATTAGTTCTACAGTTTGTAAAGTACATTTTATACTTTACAACAAAAAAAAAGACAGGACGATTGAAGCCATATTTTTATTCATTTTTGAAGCAAATACGACCTAAAAAATAATCTATTGCATACATTTAGGTTTAACAAATGATCCTTTTTCTAGATTGCTTTTAAATGTTGCTAAAAATCAATCATAAAAATCGAAAATCAAAATAGGCACTGTAATTCCTAAATAACAAAATTATCTGGCAGTACAAGGAAACATTTTTTTTTCAAATAGCATACTTTCAGGCGCAATCGATATTTTCGACATCAACTAGTAAACCCCTTTTTATTCATTACTTCCACCACAACATTTACTGAATTGCTTTTGAATGTTTTGTAAGCAAACAGTACAATCGACAGTTAAAAAGGACATTGTGCGGACAGCGAACGTCGCGAGTAGCTACGACAGAGTCTACATTCTTCATTTTACCAGTGCAGTAAAGCCATTCCAACTACCAACCACTCTCTTGTTTGCTTTTCTTTCGTTTAATATCCTTTCTGTGCTTTCCCGAAGCACAAGAACCATCATCAGGACGATTGTTAATTCCGCATCCTTTTACAACCTCTCTTCGTTTGGTCACCGATTGAATCGCTCCTTCCAGTTGCAGTAGTTCAACTACATGATTTCCAATAAATGTTCTTCATTTCTATTGGCTTTTTCCTTCTCGTATCGAGGACACGATGGACGCTATCCTTAGTGTTGTGTGTGTGCGTTCGGTTTTGGTGTTTTGTTGCACGTTCCGCCTACATTAATACCCAATCGAAGTGGATGTCGGTTTGTCCTGGGGTCAGTCAGTAGGACCGTACACCGGTACAATCCAGAAACGAGCTAAAACTAACGACCAAACTCAATAATTTATCGACCACTCATTCCCTCTCACGATCGGTTGCGCGTATTATCCTGGCCTACGGTACCTTGCACGATGCTTACCGAACTTTTCCTTTCCTATTTTCTCATTTCAGCCACTGAATCATTCATCGTTCCGTGTGTAGTAGCGCAGGCGGTCACCATTCAACACTCTACCCCAGCATACCGAGCGGCAACAGCAGCAGCAGCAGCAGTACGCTGCCAATAAGGATCATGACAGTGCGGAAAAATAATCTGCTACGTACGCCGTCCGCCACGAACCGCGCGTTTTCCACCAGCACGCGGAAAAAAGCGGAATAAGAAACCGGTAGATTTTAATTAGCGTCCGTACATGGATGGTACACAGCAGCGCAAGGAAAGGCTCGGACAGAAACAGATCCATCAACCCCAATCAAAGTCCCCATTTCGTACCAAAGATCCTTTTGCCGGTTTTTCCGAAGCAACCGGCTTCCCGATCGCGCAAACGGTGGTAATTAAAACTCGGACATAAGGAAACGCTGGGAAGGAAAATAGTTTAATCGCAGTGAGGACCAGTAAGGGATGGCTATTGTGATCAGCGAGCAGAACAGAGTATAAAAGGACCAAGGAATTTCATAGTAGTCGAAGTAGTCGGTTTGTCGTTTTGTTTGTGTCGTTTCGGGCCAACCAACCGGAGAAGACACGAAACACGATGGGAATTGTGCAAATTGTTTGGATAAGCAATAACAATGATAACCTTTTTTTCCCGCTTTTCTTGAATACACAAGGAAAATATATTAACCGGTTGCAAAGATAAGGAGAATACCTGAGATGTTGAAGGAGAAATAGAAGAGCAAAGATTTATGTTGTTTTCCATGCTTATCCAAGACTCCCGACGGTTCGATACGATTCAGCCGAACCGGTATGTCTGTACCAAAAAAAAAACGCGACCAACCACATTGCAGGTGGATTTTCATTAAGTTCTTATGAAATATTAATTGGCCTAAGTAAAACTGTCACTGTCACTGTGGAGATGCGGACACTCCAAACCAGGCTCACCCACGAAAAGCTGACCAATGTTTGTTGTGTGTTGGGGCGCAGTGTGCTATTTGTTTATCCTTCGCGCTCGCTTAAAAAGCGGACTGTCAGTCGTCGATGGTTGTAGCATGGCGTGAAGCAACCCGGGTGCCGTAATGCGGGTTTCGTCGCCCGGGATAAACCATTCCTGCCGAAAAGCACACGCGAACGTCACGCGATTGGATGTAATTAAAACGAGTGGAGCAACGCTTCTGCAGGAGGTTTATTTTTTCTGTATGTGTGTTGGTTTCACTGACAAAACAAAGCATACACACACACAGTGAAGGGAGAGAAAAAAAAACACGAACGCATCTTTCTCTGGAGGCGGCGAGTCCTTACGTCACGCTGATTGCGTGAAGGGACACACGCAGAGGCTTGAATAATACCCGTGGGTAAAAGATAAGTGCGCCAGAATGATGTCCCTCCCAGTGGTAGGATAGCCCCATTCTATCGTGGTAGTCTTTTTTTTTTTCGTTGTTGTTGCTCTCTGTCTCCGACGACGCAGAGTGAGATGGGAATGGGCAGTGTTGGTTCGTGGTGTGGTAAG
The DNA here is from genome assembly GCA_002091835.1 of Anopheles maculatus. NCBI lineage: Eukaryota > Metazoa > Arthropoda > Insecta > Diptera > Culicidae > Anopheles > Anopheles maculatus. The sequence continues at coordinate 326,684 of KZ061543.1, read as the reverse complement.
TAAGCAAACAGGAACATTGGGAAACACATTACAAACATCGGCCGACACTACCGAACCTGTGTTCGAGAGGTGACGGTGGTATGTGTGGGGCCTGTGGAAATGCCTGCCAGTTGAGCAGCTGTTTCGTAAGCGGATCAACGGGTGGAAAATGAAACATTCTTTGTAAAGCCAACACAAGCTGGGAATAAAGTTTTACATAAACGTGCGTTAAGGTTATGTCGCTGTTTGTTTAGAATTAGGCGACACAGAGATAAGTGTGCATGTGTTAGTGAGTATGAGCCCACGAGTGTGGGACATAAAAACAGGACGCTCGTCCATCAACAATCAAAGCGACTCTTTCGTTCTCAACATAATAAGGCAGGGTTAGGCAAACCGAGGATCTTTTCGCTATCAATTTTACAGTGCTTGAAATAATTATACAAACCTTTAATTTCTTGAAGCGAAGAAGGAACCGACGGTATTATTTAATTTACGAATGAGTTAAAAAAGTAATTTTTTTATGTTTGGAGTTATTAGTATTTAAAAAATCTTTTGCAGAGAGGGGCCCATGTGCACCAAATGTAAAATAAGGCCTAATGTCATAAATTGGTCAAAATATCTGTCAAAAAGATAACGCCTTCTTAAGGCTAGATTTACGCAACAAAAACTGAAATATAAATTTTAATATTTTCATATGCGACAGCGGCACCGGTTTTCACACGGCAGGACCGGGGTTCAAGTCTCATCTGGTCCGTTCCCCCATAGTGAGGACTGACTATCCATCTATGCGGTAGCAATAAGTCTAGTAAGCCAAAAATGGTAGGCATGACCTAAGAGGTCGATAGGCAAAGAAAGAAGAAGTATAATATTTTCATTGTGATTTTTGAAATGTAATGGACATTTATATGAACATATTTACTGTTCTTTGGTAGGTTTTCAATTTTTCTGTTTGAAAATCAATCAAGAATTTAAAAATCCGCCAAGGGTATGTCTGCAAATGAGCCAACATTTTGACCTTATGTTTCTTATTTGTCCTTCGATTTCAGCTTAAACTTTTTTAGTTTAAGGTTCATGTAATGGAGGTTTGAAATTTGTTTTTGAAGTTGTCCAATAATTGTATAAATTGTATAAAAAACCATGTTGATTCAACCAGTGTTTTTGTTCAATAAAAATGAACTTTAATTTTAGTGCAATGACTATGGAAAGGTAAATTTGTTAATCATGTGTTGCAATAATATTTAGCATAATCATAACATTATTTATTCCATTTTTCAATAACATTTTTTGAGAGGTTTTTAGATTTTTATTCTTATATTTCCGCAACAGACTTTCGAGAGGTCTGGTTCAGACATTTCTGGCCATAACATAACAGTTTCAGATCAATCATCCATATAACGAACATTTCTTATTAAAAAAATATTATGTCCCTTTATTCCAATGTTTGTTTTAATGTGAGAGAAATAAAAGCTCTTAAAACTTTGCAACAGACTGTAACACAGCATTTAAAGGTATGAGTTATTCCTGTGGAAGTTTTTCAAATTTAAACTTTAAGTTTGATAGATACCTTAAACTAGTAAAAGTTAACTCTGCGTTACATCACGATGGTTTGCCATTCCCTGCCCTGTGGTGCAGGTATAATAGGATCGTGTGCGTGAGTACTATAAATTGATAAAGATAAAAATGGCTCGTTGCGTTACGATGCAACCTGTGAATAGGGGAGAGAAAAAAAAGCATAGAACCTATCCAGGGTTCGTGAACACAGATAAGACACGCGACACTAAGGGTAGTGCCATGGGACAGAGTTACAGGCGCCGAGAGCAAGCGGGGATGATGCGATAACAGTTTGCTGGCGCGTTTCTTTCCCATACGCTCGTCCAGTTCCCAATTTTTCCAACCGTTTAGTCACTAATCAGTCGTGTTGCTTATCGCCTCGCGTATCCACGGTGTCAAAACCACGTTCGGTGTGGTGTTTAATATTGGAAAATAGAAAATTTAGCTTTGTGTTTTCCTATTTGTTTTTAGAGAAGGTTGTGATTTCTATCCTGTTAAACAGTGTTTTAAGGGTAAACTTCTTAATAATGTGTATCCAAAAACAGGATGACATTATAATACCACTATTCTTGAATAAGAATTACAAAACGTTTTAAAAATATCATTCATAATCTTTCAACAAACCAAAAGTGGTAAATCCTGCACCCTGATTTCAAAACATGTGAACAAAGAGCAAACAACAAACTCTTAAGAAACTCATCCAACAAAAACAACCCTTCAACATTCCCTGGGTCTTCTGTCAGCGCTTCTCTGCTGCTCTCTGTTTATCTTAGATAAGAAGTTCACCTTTTTTTTATGCGCCTTCCACTCATTTCGTACATGTGTGTTTGATTGTGTGTTTTCTCCTTTTTTCCCCTACTTACAGCGATCGCGCGTTATCTTCCCGCCAGTGTATGTGTGTAATTGTGTGCGTGTATCAACCGGTCTCCAAGGAAGAAGTCGGTCACTCAACAAGTGTTTCCCGGTTTTCGGTGCAACGAGCGTAAAGTGTGCGGTGTATGTTGTACGTGCGCAAACGGCAAGTGTGCGTTACCGCGTGTGAGGTGCGAAGAGGTGTGTGTGTATGTGTGTCTAATTAGGAAGAAGAGTGGCATCGAATAAAAAAGAAGAGCAAAAAAGAAGGCAAATAAATCGTTTGACGAAAGCAGGAAAAGAGAATAGTGTGTGTGTCTGTGTTTGTGCCCCCCAATATCCGTGTGTTCGTAGTGTGATATAAGTGTAAGGGTGCGTATCCGAATCCTCCCAACCATTTTTTTTTTGGGGTTGGGATATTGTGTTATTGTGTGTTTGTGTGATTAAGGTGTGTGCGTATCGTGACGCAATTGAGCTCAATTTCTACTTCCGGGTGTTGCGCGTCCTGCCTCCCAGTTGTCTCGTAAGTGTTGCGGAAGGAAGCGACTCCTCCGCGGCATTCCCATACACGGCAGCATCGTGTTATCGCCACCACTAGCCCGGGAGGCATCCACCGGCGTCCGGTTCGGTGTACCGTCGATATCCGCCACGATGCTTAACTCGCTCGAGGCGCTCGCGGGCAAGATATCGCCCGGTTCGGGCAAGAATTCGCCCTCGACCCCGAACGGGGCCAGCACCGGCGGCAGCGAGCTGATCGACAGCAATGGCAACAACAAGCTGCTCAGCGGGTACCATCTCCGGACGAAGCTACCCTACCAGAAGCCCGGTCTCAGCAACAACAACAACAACTGCAATGTCGTCAACAATACACCGGCCGCGGCCGGCATTGTGCCGGGTGGTGTGCCGCTGCCGGTCGGGTTGCTCAGTCCACAGGCGGTAGCGATGCTCGGGGTCAGCAGTATTGCCACCAGCAACACCAACGGCAACAATGGCAGCAGTAGCAACCTGAGCCCGACCGCTGCCGCCGTTGCCGTGGCCACCGCAAACAGTCATCGAACCGCGAACGGGACCAGCGACGCCATGATCGTGGACGACGTGCAGATGATGGGCGTATCGGCGAAAGAAAAGTGAGTGAACTCCCAAAAAAAAAAAAATGCTATCTCTATTTCATGGTGTCACATGTTGTGAAGCGAACGGGTGTTGGGTTTCAGTTTGAGAGTCGCCCATCAGAACAATGTTTGTCTAAGTGCAAGAATTTGTTGGAAGGAGGCTTGAGGCTCATGGGAACGGACACACTCGCTGCAGATAAGGAAGATAAATGGGGCTGCATCGAATGTGGTAGATAACGGGTAATGTCGCATCGTTGTGAGGGGTGGATTAGTCTCGAGAGTCACTCGATTGCGTCAACCTTGGCAGGATCGGAGTGATGCCGTAGACGCGAATTGCAAACTGAATGAAATTAGTTCCAGTTTGACTAACAGGACGTTCTTAAAGCAAATATAAACCCTCCTTTCTATCAGATAACAACAGAACAGGACAAACAGAGCATTGGAATTCCGACGGCAAAACTTCTTAATGTATGCCGCAACCAGCAAGAAGTTCATCAGTTGCCATGTCCCGTACCTGCCAGGCTAATAAATCCAAACGACATCCAAAGAAACATTAGCGACAGTGATTAACACTCTTCCAATCGATACTGACTTCGTTCTGGTGTTTGGTCGGAAAGTTTTACTGCCGATATGAGCGGGACCTCCCCGGGACACGACATCGTCACATTCGGCGATGCCTATCTCGCGTAACACTGGTCTGTCTGTCTGTCTGCGCTGTGAAAAGAGCGAACGCGAAACAGAAGGAAAGCTCCCAACCAACAAACGGAAAACAATAATCATAATTCCGACCGAAAAACTTTCCACCACCACCCGTGGGGAATTCTGGCCCGAAATCGTAACGACACATTTCCGACGCCGCTTGGAACTTTCGCCGACCATCTCCACAAGGCTCCTCCAAGGTCCCACTTGAGATGGTGGACTTTATCGAAACTTTCTTTTCAACTCTCACTACACATGCAGCCGCACCAATTCGCGCTTGTTCGTTTCTCGCCGGGTTTCTGGTACATAAATCGGATTGTTGCGATAACGGGGAGAATGGTGTAGGAAACGCGACACCCCCATTGTCCCCGGTGTTGTTGGGCTGGGAAAAGCCGCACAAGATAATGAATTAGGTCGAGCAGAAGTTTCTTACTCTCTTCGCCGAATCTTCGTGACCCTTAAATTGCACCACCACACGGCTATCTCAGGGCTCAGGTCCATCATCAACAAGGGTTTTATGGACACGGTCTGTCCCTGGAGGCTACTACTCCACTACCTCCACTACAAGGGAAGCCATTTTATGCGACGAAAACTTCAACACAAACAGACATACATACACACAGCAAACAAATCTAATGCTGAGCTGCTATAGACTTCGTGTGGCCGTAAAATGTTGGAGACTTTTTTTTTCTGCGAGCGAGTGTGTGTGTGTGTCTCCTTTTCGGTTTGTCCTTTACGACCTTTCACTTTGGGCACAGAGCACAGCATTCGTTATTATGCATTCATGAGAGTTTGTTTGAACGATTTTGTTCTCCGTCCGTGTGGTGTGTGTCTTGTCAACCTCACCAACCCCAGAAAAAAACCCCCCCGGAACAGCATCGATATCACTGACGTAACCCTTAAATCGTGGGACAGTTCCGCACCATGTCTGCACCACATCGTGTGGAAGTTGAAGTTGAACAAACTGGACTTCATACACCTGCACGGTGGCACGATAACAATGGATGATGCATGTTCTGAAGTTGTTCCTCGCAGTCGGGTTCACAAAGTTCGACGGTTCTGGATGTCCGTGAAGTGAAGTGCTCGTTTTGATTCATAAGTTCCGATTCCTTCCCGCGTGTGTCCCGCTATCTCTCCCTGCTCGGTCGAACCAGATCGATGGTCTAGATCAATTTCATGCTACCAGGAGAATCAAATGCATACTTTTAGTCCCTTCGTAGTGTTGGTTAGGAAGTCAGCATCAGTATCCCCGGGTACGGTTCTTGTCGAACTCTCTAGCGACACTACTCAGTTTGCACATTACCAGTGTTACTGATGGTCAACCGTTTGCATTTGGAAATAATAATCAGAAAAGCCTCATAATGATAGCAATAATAATTCCCTCCCGATCTCTCGCCAGTGACAGTGTTCCCAAGTATTATCCCCGATTAGATCTATCGACCACGCATTCTCGTGCTCATCAGTAACTCCGGCCGTGCCTTTATCCTTGGACGTTCCTAACCCGAAAGGTGCACCGTAGTGCACGGGGACAACATTTCGTGTACATCGCATCCAACATTCGTTGTCTCGGCGGCTAGATAGTCCGAAACCCCGTGGTCCAACATGCCTACAGCGACATGGACGACGTTTGCAGGACAATCCGACAATCGTTGCTAGTGTTGTGTGCGTTCAGATAGCACAATCATTTGTGGCATCTCGGACCACTACCACCGGCACCGGGACCGGACTCCGGGACCGACAAAGTTAGTCCATTTAGTTCGATCGTAGTTCGGATGTTTTGCACCGCATACCGGACTACTACTGCTGTGTGTGTGTGTGCCTGTATTGTCTGATTCCTACTTCTCCAGCACCAAGCACCACAAAAGACACCTGTCCACCGTTTGTTTGTATGTGTGGGCTACTGCTAGCTGCAGCGCAAATAGTACGTCGCTCCGGAATAACTTATGTGCGCGTTCTCGACATATCGGAAGGCATTTCGAAACCATTCCGTGTGTTCCTGTATCTGGCGTGCTTTTGTGCCGTGGTGGTAGCAACCAAGGTTCGGCAGGGCAGGAGGCACACCTTTCGCACGTACATTCACCATGTTATTGCTGTCATGGCGGCGACTGGGCGGCCTGGAGAAACGCACACTTGCCGCCCTGCGTGGAGGAGTTGTCGGCGTTGTCGCAGCGCTAGAGGTGCTTGGGTACACGGAATCAATAAATTTACGATATGACAGCGATATGAAAACATATGTAGATTTTATTACTACACAAGTGGCCGCACACTGCGCGGTGTTGGTTGGTTGGTGGCGGCCGATTGGTAGCAATGTTTTTGTGCTATCCTGCGTTGAGTGCACGTCTCCCATGCGGACGCACACATCTCGCCATCTCGACGGGAGCCACTTGAATTTCGATGCATTTGGCGACACGTTCACATACGGCACACGGTGAACATTTTCTCATTTCCCCGAAGGACGCCGACGCTCACACACGCGGTCGCCGCTGATTGACACTTTCACTCGAGTGACAGTACACCGCACTTCGGAACGGGAGTACCATTTTTCGACGCGAGCCAGCGTAGGCGATGGATTGAAATAGCTACGCTCAGCAGCTTGATTGAATGGTGTGTGTGTACGGTACAGCGAGACACAGCACTTCGAGTTTTTAGATTCGCGTCCGTTTACTCTTCTTCCCGGGAAAATCTATTCCCAAAACGCGCTTCCCGTTTGGGTTCTCTTTTTTTTATCGCTGTACAATTTTAGACTTTAAAAGCACGCGCCTTGCTTTTCGCATGTGGTGGGAAAAAGTTTTTAACGAGTTTCTTCAAGAAAAACTCACACTAATGGTGGCACCTGCTTTTTTCGGGGTTGTTGGATGGCCTGTTGTATGTATGTACATGGGGATGGTAAAAGCCGCGAGGAAATACTCTATTCCCGAAGCCTAATTTCCACTTCACATAGGATGTGTTCCTGGAAACTCTCGGCATATGGTTCGCAATGGATTTTTTTTTTGGGAGGGTTTGAGAGCGAAAAAGAAAACATCGGCATTGAAGTTTGATAATGATAGGCGTGCACAATGTACACGGCACATGATTACAGTTGAATGCGCCATTTTAGCGATAAAAGTTTTCCACGTGCACGAGTGGGGAAGCAGTTAGTGAGGCAAGCTGTACGGCAAGGATTTAATACGGATCATTGGTAATTTTCTTCGAATTTGTGGTGGCTACGACGGCTTTAGTTGGAAAACTTAAATATTTAGACGATATCTGTTGAATATACGAGCAGCATATGCAATGTGGCAATGTAGAATAAATAATTAAATATTAGTACAACATGAGTTTAACGTAGCTGTATATAAAGCATACCGGATTATATGAAACTCATCTTGAACAACAAGTCTGCACGATGGACACCTTTGAGCAATACGGACGGAAGGCAGTGAAGCCTTGGAGTCCACCTAGTCCTTAATATTCGGTATTCGGACACTTCGTTGTCAAGTATTCAGCATATTCTTATGCGAGGTTCTGAACGTTACTAGGGCCTTATCAGTTTTCCATATCCTGATTGTGCCTGGTTGAGTTGAATATTGGAGTTCTATGTACATGTGTGGACCCCTTCTTACTTCTTGTTGACTTGTCATGAACTTCATCTGTGTCATACCAAACGCTTCGCATATCGTATTCTTTCACACAAGCGAGGTACACACTCGGCAAAAAACATCTCTCATTAAGGCCTCGTCTTCATATCCTAGCTAATTTCGTATCAAAACGTTAGGCATCTTTCCATTACTCTCAACACCGTCAAGCAAGGAACTCCATACAAGGCCGTAGAAGATCATCTTAGTCGTGATATCAGAGTCCCCGCTGCCACACACTTTGGAGTTGACCTATCCTATTCGCTGCACGCACGGTCTAATGAAATGTCATGGAATCATAGCTACAAAAATTATTATTATTCATCCTCTTAGTATCAATTATTACGAGGTCTGTACTTCTGGACTCGTAACACTTTATTGATCAGTATAAGAAATTTTCCTGATAGGATTTGATCCTGCTGTGTAAAGCCAGTTATCTGTTAGCTTTAAACACATATCTGGCTCAAAGATTTTAAGTACTGAGGGCTCATAACCGAACTTTTGCCAAAGAACTTTGCACAGTCAATGGTTTAGGGCTTTAGGCAAATTCTAACTCAAAACTTATTCTTCCTTTAAAAAAAACTGTATAAAGAAAAAGACTTCATACTTATCAAAGGTACCATCACATTATCGTTGTGTCACATCCTAGGCAGAAATCTTGAATCAAAAAGGGGTTGTTGTTTAATTTTCGGTACACTCTTTGAGGCGAATAATTATTCAAATTAACGCACTGCAGTAGCAGCGTTAACTTGTACTCCTAACTCCAACTACTCGAAAGCTACAGCGAACCAATCATCATAAAGCAAAACTGATTAAGCCGCAAGATTCATATTCATGCGCTGTAGTTTTTGTTTCTGCCTTCCAACCCAATTCCATTAAGAATTCGGAACATTGCATTGCAAGTAATTCTTAATGAAGACCAACCCATTTAGACATCTCCCAGCATACCAGAACCCTCAAATACTCCATTGCTCTTGCACGCTTGATGTTCATGTTTTGCTTTCTCGCGCAAAGTGGATAAAGGAAAAAGCTCCAGCGAAAAAAAAAAAGTCATTCGCACTACGACTCTGTTTATTGTACTGATCAAGTCGTAGCGAAAAGAAGTGCGATGGAATAAGCCAAACCAACAACCAACACAAACCGGAAAAAAAAAATCATTCCGATTTCCTTACTGGGTCATGGTTCGGTACAGTCTTAGCCCGGCCCGACCAGCAAACAACATACTGGCTCCCGGTGTGACATTGGGTGAGTTTGTTTACCCATTTTTTCGACCGAACTACCACGAACCCAGGCATCAGTGGAAGAGCGAAATCTCCCCAACGCATTTGCATGAATAAGTAAACCGGAGAGCCGTTTTGCTTGTTGACGCGTGCAGGAAGATGATGCAGACAGTAGTAGGCTTCCGTTAGGTTGTGGATTGGTTCGCCTTATCAAGGATGCGGTCTTGCGGAGCCGTCTATATTCCCGGTGGTGAAGATCTGCCCAACGAAACAGAGCCCGCGAGAGGTAGTGGATAGCTGAAACATCCTTCTAAAAATTCTCTAACCAGCCTGCAAGTCACAGACCACGAGAACGATAGATTCAGGCCTCGAAAAATGCCAGCTGATTATTTCGTGAGCTGACGATAAAAAAAAACGAACCAAACCCCAACTCAGACTCGTTTTTACCTTGATCAACTTAATCCAGATGAATGGTGGGGAAGGTTGGAACGAGCCGTCCACCAGCAACCCACGATTTCATCGGTTGCCTTCATCGTTGAGAGCGCATTCCGCTAAATAATTTACATATTTTTGTGTGCAGATTCTCGACCACCGGAAGACACACCGAGGGACGATGGGCGTCCAGTCGACTTTTTTTTTTGCTCTTATCTTTCTCTCTCTCTCTTACAACAAAACTGGTGGACTTGGTTGCGTTCGGCGGATTCATGCAGATTTTTTACCGCATCATTCGATGCTACGATGCCGGTGGAGTTCCGGTGGCATCGGGCATAGGAGCTGAGCCGATTTGGAGGCCTCTGTAAGAAAAACCCGTAGAAAATCTCACGCACAAACACACCTTGTTGGCTTTGGGGCGGTAGAGCGCGTTTGGTTGGTGATGGTGAACGCTTGCTCTACCACAAGGAACCTGCTGGAAGATGGTAGCAGAAGCACCGGCGACAAGAGTTGTTTCAAAGTTGAAGAGATTATGTTTTTCCTCTCGTTTTTTTTTTCTTCATCCCTCACTTTGTTGTTGTTTAAGGAAGAACCATTTTCCCCAACACCACTCATCCGTTCCTAGAAAAAAAGGGCTCTTTGACGCTTGAGTTCCTATCGGTGCCGTTGGAAAATCGAATGAAAATCAAAGCGTAGAATACTTCTCCTTTAGAAGCATTTGCTTGCTCATTTGCGAATCAGTTCCTTTATACCAGTCAATACCATCTCGTGCATCACTTTTTTGGTGTTCGGTAAGAGTCGTTTTGTCGACCGATTTTGCTGGGGAAAAATGCCGGAACCCGATCCCCGGTTTTTTGGCAGTTCGAGCAGCACGAGCACGGAAAGAAATGAACGCTAAACGAAAGTCACAACCGGTCGCCCATTTCTTAGGGAAACGATGGTGAACGCACGCACGCCGGTGCTGGTGATTTACATACATTATTGTGTTTTGTTCGATGGAAATGATGTAGCGGTTTTTCTTTTCTCTCTTTTCTATCAAGAATTTTCCACGTAGAGATAGGATGGTTTTTTGTTGTACGAAGAAAAATTTCTTGCACTCAACCGAACGGATCATTTTGCGGTATTGTTGATGCCCGAAAGATACGCTTCGATATACTTTTTTTGGATCTTGTTGTATAAAATTGAGCCTTTTTTTTGACAAATGGCGACGAATACATTTTTTTTCTCTTCGGTCATGCTTTTAGGCTCAAATATTCTTCCCGCACCCGAGTATTGATAAACGGTTTCGAGATTAATGATAAACGTGGTAAGAAGACCGTGCCAGCTTGCCCCGCTAATCCCACGTAAGCCAGTGAAGGATTAGAGGGATATTTCGGTGTAACGTCAGCCTACCCTGCCCGGTATCCGACCGAGCATCGTTGCATAGCGTTGGTAGCAAAATTGAAAGCGTCAATCAAGATGATAAAGATTGCTGTTTTGCTCGGTCAATCCCCGCTGAATTTGATTATCGTGCTTCGTTTTTCGTGTTGTTATGTTTTGTGGGTGTTTTTTTTTTGTGCGAAGAAGATGAGTCAATAGGGCGTGTAAAAAACAGTATAAGGGGGAGTTATGAGATAGCGCAGATGATAATCCTTGGTTTTACACGATGCCTGTGGAGTGGATGAGTATGCGGGATGTGCGAAGTGAAAACAAAAAATCCTAAAATCCGGGAGTCTAGTCTAGCACGAGACTAGACAGTGATAATAAAAATATAAAACTCTTAGGTGGCCTTACGGGAAACCCCATTTTCAACAGACTGTTTAGTGTAGTTAAAGAAGCCAATCGCTACTAGAGTGACCCGGTGTAGCGTGATGTAATTGGATGGAAAATTGATTGGCTTGCTTGGGAGCGGATGATTAGATTTTTGCTACTTTATGAACGCAATCAATCCTTTCTTGAGGATGAAATATAAATGAAAGGGTATTAAGAAGCTTATTATCCTTTTCTGGAAGCCATCATTGAAGTCTAGAATTTAGTGCTTCTCAACTCCTTTCTTCGAAGGAAGTCATATTTGGAAACCATTTTGGAGGTAGTGTTGTAGCACGGAAATCAAAATCATAGTTAATCGACAACGCCCCAAATCCCTGGCCATTTGGTGAAGAGCCTGAACCGGAACTAACAGCAATTTTAGCTCCCGGGTGTGTCGTGTCACAACAGCTGACCCTTGTACAATTTTGGGAGTCACCTTAGATTTTTTTCGGGATCGTTGAGCATTTTTCCTTACGGCCGATTGGCACTGCTACAACAAATAGACAGTTTGCCAGTATACTGTGCAGAGTGTACCTGTTAATGCCAGACTCCTTCTCCAGGGATGCTTCTCCTGATGAAGTTCCGATCCTTCAGTGTGGAACATTGGGAGCAGGAACATCGGTATGTTGGGTTCTTTTTGTGTGCGAAATAAACTAAACTCTACATGACATGAATTGGACCATTACGAACAGGCTGTTGGTATGTCGTTTAGAGGTGCGTGTACGTATGTGTCTTCTGAACAATCTCCATAGAGAGAAAAAGCACAAAAAGGTTAGAAACATCCAGAAATTGTGCGGGAAGACGCACAAAACATAGTAACGCTCCGGTTGACCAGCATGAGAAAAAACAGTCCTCGTCCAACCCATCGGAAAAATATTGAAGTACGAAAGAAAAATGAAACCCGGCTTTTCCTTTTTCACTAGCGCATACCCTGCTTTGTTGCCATTTAATCGTGTCCGGTGTTGAAGAAATTTCACCAGGATACACATCCCCACGTTGCCGGTATTTGCCGACTGCTGTCGCTTCTCGATTTCTGGATCCGTTAGAGGCAACTGTTACTCGGACAACTGGTCCGCTGTCCGTAGCGAGGACTACGGGGCCGTTTGACGGCTAATCTCACAGCTCGAGAAGACTAATACCGGCATATCCGGTCGGGGTTGCTGTTACTACGAGATGTCCAGTTACTACGGCTGAATGGTTGCCTGATGTTGGGGTTCGGCAATATTTACCTTCGTAAAACATTGCAATCGATCGAAACGTCACCACCCACCACAACAAGGCACTCTCACCTTGGAGCATCGACCGACCAACACTATGAAGTTCCTGGTGCTGACCAATCTCGAAACCCCGGGACGGATGAAAAATGCTCGATTTGGAAAAGGTGTAATCGCCTTTTATTTCCCACCCAGCGTTACCCAGCGCGGACATCACCACTCCAAGGACTCGGCTAGATCTCCCCAACATTCATCCGCAAAGTTCTAAGCTCTTTACGATTCCAATCGAACGGGTTTCTTACTTTGATCCATGGACTCCCTCCCGGCCAGAACATGTCGGGATGTCGAGTTCTGCTCGTTGGTGATAAATTTTCATCATTTGTCGTCCATTGAGTGGTGGTTAGTCGATTTTTCATCCATCCTCAACTGACCTGATATGGGTTCGGGGATTCGTACGTCCCCCATCCCGTCGGGGATCGTTCGGGCAACCGTGAGTCCTGCCACCTTGTTGACTGATGGGGAGTAGAAGGTAAAAGAATAAAGGACTAGTTAAAGGGCCTACCGAACGGAACACGCTCCGATCCGATCCGTGGAGCAAAGGCAAACAATCGAACTCAAGAGTCGGGAGGGATTAAATCAGAGATCATTCAGTGACACGTTTCCCCATCGGCTACTTCATTTTGTGATTTGTGCCGCCCGGCAACATTTTGGAAGATCCCACATGGGATTGATAGCTTTTGATTCCAACCCCGGCACGACCATGTGCGGGTAGGAGATTATGCCCAAAGATTCCACCTTCAATGCCTCATTCGGCCGGTGAGAACGGGAGACGGGACACACATCCGCATCACATAACTGTCATCTGACTCAGCTCGAATGTCGTGGTCCGGCCACCGTAGGCAGGCGCTCCATTTTGGTGGCAATTATTTTTGATAAATTATCTGCAAAACCCCTCGATGGATGGATGGTTTTCGTGTCTTATTGCGGGACGGTATCATCGATAGGTCGTTCTGTGACAATCCCGTCCGTTCCGTTTATGCCAGGACAAATAGGACTTGAAGAGTAGCCGTCTGGAAGAGGGTGCGAGTCAGAAAAAAAGAACGACCACCCGACGGGGTTCGAAAATCGGCTGACAGTTGCGAATTTATCGAGAGGATAGTTCTGCTGACGTGTGCGTGAGTGTGCACGCGCGTGTGTGTGTGCGGGTACGTCCGATGCATGAAATGTTCGCTTGATAATGGTCCTACTAATGGTAAACGCCTCAAAGGGTAGGTCGATGAGTTGGATTGCTGACCTTCGTGTTTTTCTTTTCCCCGGTTTATTTTTTCCTTTGGTCCATTGGTCGTTCTCTTCTCGTTTTTTTGACCAGTACGAGGAGTTACCTTTTCTGATTTTATCGACGATTTGCCAAAATCGTGTCATTATTGGAAGCCATGAACCGAGTCGTTTGTGCCGTGTATGGATAGAATTGAATGTAATCGGAAGTCTGGTTTGAAACCGGAAGGATGGGCAATATTTTTTTGTGTTTTCCTTTTTCCCACCGCCTAAAGTCGTAGTTGTCCCTTTCGATTTGTTTCGATGTTATTACATGATGATCGTTATACGGTGCTGGAAGGATAGACATAATGATGTGCTATTACCCAAATCCGGACGGAGGTTGATAAATGATGTCCCAATGGAGGAATACAATTTTCTGGAGATATAGTTGATAGCAGAATTGTTGATATGTGTATGCAAGATGGAAATCTAGCAATAATATGATCATATTTAAGAAATACGCCTAAAAGTATGCAATTATCAAGACAAAATTTAATAACCATTCAAATCATTCCGCTTCAAGCACATTCTTTCCAAGAAGGGATTGCTTCCAAAATACATTATTGAACAAACTTTGGTCAGACCTGAGCTCAGTTCAGACAAGAAGCCTTGAAAAAGGCAATCATCCATAGAAGCGGGTCCTGAGTAAAACCGCATTAAACTCACTGCCCCTGGTACCAGCTTCTCTGACCACTTAACGTGTGAGGTTTCATTTAATTAGCACAAACACCAGGATGCCGAATGCTTGCAGAGCTTCCAAAAGCAATCTCTTTCGGTGGTTGGTTCCAGCACTCGTACACTTCATCGACCACAATCTCTCGTCCCAGCATCAACCCAATCAGGAAATGTAGCCCCTCTGCGTGTATCGAAAGAGAAGTAAAGCAACACCAAAAAAAAGGCATCCCGAATTCGAGTTCTACAACAGCCATGGATGACTGATAAGTGTTGGTTGATTTTCATCATTGCATCCTCCAGCTGCTCCGTGCGAGAGATAGAATGGATTCAGGTTCCTCTGCTCGAACGCACGCACGGAATCACATTCGGACACCACTACTCCACAATTCAATCCAATTCTGATTGCGCAAACTGCAGTCCCGCCGTGTGTCTCGGCATCGGCACAAGTGCTTCGCAGCAGCAGCATTTTCGTGGGGAGCTACCCGAACCAAAGATCCGAAACTAATCACCATTTCAAACAACCAACGTCATGTGTTTTATATAACCGTCGCAAGTGGCTCTTCCTAACAAGTGTGTGCAAATAAGCCGGTCGTCAAACGGGTTGATGCCGAAACGCAACCATTGATCCAAAGATCTAACGATCTTCTGTACCCTCGGCCTCGGGGAGTCGCGTCTGATGCGGTTGGCGACGGTTTGGTTCGGTCGTTTAACAAATTGTTTCGCAGTCCACCGAAAGCGGCGTTGCGTCGGTATGATTCTTGACGCATCACACGAACGGCCCGGCACGTCTAGGGTGACACGCCAGTGTACAGTTCATTAAATCACGCCAAGTGTGTGGCCTGCCCGGTGGACAGTACATCCGCAACTGGATGCAGTTGCAGTACGCATTTGGGCAAACGTAATTATCACACGTACAGGCGATGCGAGATGATGTCCGTTGATGTAATTAAGACTTTCTGGTCACAACATCCGATGGTAGCAGTGTCGCTGGTGATTGTGGCTAGCAGTGACACGCATGGCACGCGTACATGACACGTGTTAAAAGAGGGTTAGAGAGTGATTCGTCAAATATACCTCAACATGTTCTTAATAATGCGAGTATGATCTTGCAGAACGCATTACAATGAATGTTGATGATAAAAAGGATATATTTTATTTCGTGAAATTACCCAACTTACTGGACAAAACAAACAGAAGCTGGATTCATTTCTATTTGACTTTACCTTTTGTATACTTTGTTACTGCAATCCGGGGCAATGGAGTTTCATTAAATAAAGTTTAATTCACAAAACAAACATCCACAGCACATCCGCAGTATTGGACGGACACTTCATTAGTCGACATCCGCCTAAAGTATACCATCATCATCATCATCATCATACTCATCATAGTCCATGATTCAGGGTTTTCAGATTTCACCAAGTAGCTCTCAACTGGCTCGGAACTGACAAACGGAAACTACAGGCAATTCCTCTCCAATTAGTAAAAACGATGACAGAACCGTCACATTCACGGTAACAAAAAAGGGATAGAGAGAGAGAAAAAAACATACCCCTTTGTGTTAACCTAACCTAACGCACTCTCCACGGAAACCCATCGGAAAAATGGAAAGTCATGGTGCTCTTACTGTTGAAACAAAACATAAAACACACGGGCGTTGAAAAACGTGGAAAAGGATAAACGAATTATTATTTGCATAAATTACAATGAGACTTGTAGCCTAACATTGGGCACAATGGACGGTAGTGGTCGACGGACGGACGCGATTCGTCCTTCAGGGTGAAGGGCAAAATGGAGGGAAACCAGGGAAAGGCAAATGTGCGTGTAGCTTTTCATTGTTTGAGGAATAAATTTAACCTAAATGAGTAACGCTAAACCGACATCGAGCTGGAATCATTTTTTTTCTGATGAGGAACACCAGTACGTCATGTGGCTCATGCGAATGGAACGTGAAAAAATGGGTATTCATTCGTGGAAGGAAAGGATATGTGATATGGAGTAGTATTGAATTAGGAATGCATATTTTTGGGAATAGTACAGAAATAATTTAATAAATATATAAAGGGGGTAACAGGAATAGGAATGTTTTAGGTATTGGAAAAATATGATAGAACATCTGCTTCAATTGTTTTCAGAATATGCATTATCATCGCATATGATATCACAGTAGCAGCACATAATTTAACAAATGATATTACCATTAAACACTGAACAAGCTTAAATTTAAATCAAAGAAAATGTGTTTTGATTGATAACGATTACAGTACGGTAAACATTTAACTTTCAGTAATAATTTTATGACATGATCTTAAAGCAGTATTGTTTCTTGATGTTGATTTCATTCAATAATTCCGAAATCAACTGATAATATTGTCATATCAAGTGCTTAAAATATTTAACAAGCTGTCAGGTTACTGTAATCGCCAGTGAAATTGATCTCTAGAATAGTTAGTTTGATAACTAACAAATTAAGAAAGCATGTAATTTACACTGCAAAGCGCCTAAAATTCTTCTTCTTCTCTGGCTCTACAACCTCGGAAGGTCTTTGCCTGCTATTTCTATCTTTCTATGACTTGGTTTTACCCGTAGCTGGATAGTCAGTCCTGCGTACGGGGAGGCGGTCCGCCGGGATTCGAACCCCGGTCCTGCCGTGTGAAGATCGGCGCCGCTACCGGATACACCACCGGGCCACCCCACCAGCGCCTAAAATTATGCATTTAAATTATCATAGTGCTTTGATTTTGGGTGTTATAAACAAGTCAAACATATGAACCGACGGGCTAGGCGACCTCGAGTCATTTCAATCCGGCCCACGAATTCTGAACAAAGAGGATCATCAATAAGTATGTTGCTTCTTCAACAGATAATTGATAATTGTTTCAACAATATGAAACTGCCAGTATTTTGATGTATGCCTGTTCCGATTACCATGTTCTACAGAGTTCTAGCGTCACACACCACGAGAATGTATCTATCATTTAAATTAATCTGCTTTACGAGCAACATTCAGAGCTCTGCGAACATTTTAATAATAAAAATTTCGCTTAAGTTAGAAGACGCATAAGACCTCGGTAACTGAAGCTTGATAAATCCTGAAGCTCAACTATCGTCGGTAAAAAAAACTGCAGATCAAAGATTTTTCTGGCCTCTTTTCGAGGAAATGTGGTTCAAGACATCAGCAAGACAAAATAGAGAATGTCTCGCGCAAAGGCTAAAGCAACTGAACTCCAAGATCCTTGCAATCAGCTGATTAGACTTATTCTAATAGGAGGTTATGTTTAGTCACCGGTCTATACTAATAAGCCGCAAGTTACTGATTTCCTAAAATTAACAATGAGACTAGGAAAAAATGAACCTCGCGAATATAAGTCACCAAGAGGACCTTAACGACCAATCAATATCTCGCATACAGTTTCGTTCATTAAACATGAAAGTTGGAGAACATTGAAAACCATTCAATTTCTTTAGATATGATTCTTAATTTATATTTTTCAAAGGCTTTGTTGTACATAATGTGGTCCACGAATCAAAAGAGTTTGACGTCACATGTGTGAGGCATGTATTTATGAGTTAAAAAGGTTCGTTCAGTTGGAAAGTACAAAAACCAGTCTGTTGGGCAAAAAAACTTTGAGAGGACACACAAATTGACATTTACTTCATTAAATTAATCCGCAAATGGCTTGTGTGTATGTGTGTAACAATCGGACGATTTAAATGAACTGAAATATTTCTTCCTTCACACCAAAATCGCTACTACCCTGGTATGCTAATGTCAACGCTCACACTGACACAACAAGACGTTTGACGGCGAAACATCCAACCCAATGGCCAGACTTTTCACATGCTTTCGGATGCTAATGAGGTGGATCTACACCCCACTCGAACTGCAACCACTTGATAAAGCCTCAACGGCTGTAGAAGTTTGCCGGTGACAGAAAAATAACCTGTCCTGTCAATCGTGCTCCTACAGGTCCCCGAAACAGAGCAGCAAAAAAAACACAAACGACAAACAACTTCACCCACCGGGCTTCTGGTGGCTTCATGACGCTCTGGGGAGAATGGAGCGAAAACTTTCGCTCCCGGAACCCCAGAACCCGGAACGCTGGCCCGATTGTGTGCCACTGTGCCAATGTGTATTACTACTGCCCTTTACTGTGGAACGTCAGAAAAAAAAACCAGAACAAACGAGGCAAATTCCTAACGATGGCTGACGGGAAGGTTTTGACGGCACGGGAAAAAGTTTCCCGTTCACGATTGCTCACTTTTTTGACAGAGTTTTTGCCGCTTCCCATCCTTCAAATTCCTTTCACTTTTCACGCTGTCCCACGTTGCCATCACGAAAGGAGCGAGCGGTCGTCTAAGCTGTCTTCTATTTTTGTTTTTCCGACACACACACACTCACACAAACTGCTTCTCCTGCTCACATTTTATGGCCTCCCAATGATTCACCCATGGGGCTGCCTCAATTAGCATAACGAGTCTGATGTTTGCTGATTAATTTTCAAACTTGTATGTGTGACTGCCGGGAGGCAAAACAGTCACTCTCGTATTGCCTTGGTGCGCGTTCTCGCGAACTTGGGGCTGTGGTTGAAAGCGGCACAGCTCACAAAAAGTCACCAAGTAAAACTTGCCAGTGAGCGGCAACAAAAAACACGAACCTAAAGGGACTCGTTTGTACGACAGAAAAACAACAAGCCGTACTGATAGGATGAGCTCCCAAAGGAGTACACGTGGCCGCCGTGTACAAGACGCCAAACATCCGGCAAATGACGTGTTGAAAACTATAAATTTCGAAATAATTTCCGATTTTGCGCTTTTTTGTTGTGACTCGCCAGTGGATAAGCATCGCCAGCCGGACGGCTAAAGCTGACCAAAAGCTAACAGACCATTTCCTAGCGCCAGCTGGATGGCAGGCAATGGTGGAAACGAATTTTCCGCCACAACTTCACGGTCCCGATCCGGAGACGAATGAGTTCCGGTCGTTACCCTTGTCCTAAATTTACGTAATTGTGGCACGCGAACGACTCACCCGACCCGGGGGGGGTTTTTGGCGAAGAACTGGAGCATAGGCTTAAACGCACCACTACCCACGACTGTGGGCCTCCGGCACACGTGAGTGATCTTGACTGGTTCGGGCAAAAATTAGAACCGAAAGCAATTGTCTTCTGGGGTTTTGCGTCGCGTGACTTTAGATCGTAGTGCGTTTTTTTACGAGTTTCTAGCGTTTACTTTCGCGGAAGTACTAACGGGCAAACTGATGGGCATTAGGAGGTCCGGCTGGAGCTGGGGGGAGGTTTCAAATGATGTTATTTTCAATTATGCGTTGTGCTGGTGTATGGGATGTGTGGAGAGTTGGATATTGAATGAAGAAATTAATCAAAAAGGAGTTCAAGAAATTCAAAGTCTCTCAAAGACTGCCTTCTTCAAAAATTTGGCTGAAGTCCTTCGCAAACCAGGAATAAGTATTAAAGAATGTGGAAAATCTTTTTTCTCTTGGGTACAGCAATAACATTTGCATATAGGTTTGTCTCTTTTTTAAAAATACACTGACTAACTCACATCGTTTTCTCTAGAAACATCAACAGAATGAATGTTGTGGAAGTGAAAGTTCTGAGTCTCGTCCCTAGTCAGAATCCTCTGCCCTTGTTGGGGGAACCCTCGGGAAAGAGAATGTTTAAAATTATCGATAATTTATGAAACGATCTTCATCCCTTTTTCCGCCCACTGAATGCTTTGACTCGTTATCGAAAAGTGATAGTGACAGTGAATCACAAAAAAGGGGAGAAAAACAGATAAGAAAACGCACCGCACAGTATATAAGAAACTGGTGAAAGATTTTTGTAGGAATAAGTTTTCCATTCTTCTTCCAATAACCTGGAAAAATACCCTGGGTCTCGAGTAGCTTCTCCCAAGCAAAAAAACAACACCGTCTACAGAAGAAGTCTTGGAAAATCGAAAAAAAGGATAACTTTCCCAGTATGCAAAACTGGGACTGCGGATAAACCAATAAGAAGACATGATTTGAATGCAGTTCTATAGGTTTGTCTCTTTTTTAAAAATACACTGACTAACTCACATCGTTTTCTCTAGAAACATCAACAGAATGAATGTTGTGGAAGTGAAAGTTCTGAGTCTCGTCCCTAGTCAGAATCCTCTGCCCTTGTTGGGGGAACCCTCGGGAAAGAGAATGTTTAAAATTATCGATAATTTATGAAACGATCTTCATCCCTTTTTCCGCCCACTGAATGCTTTGACTCGTTATCGAAAAGTGATAGTGACAGTGAATCACAAAAAAGGGGAGAAAAACAGATAAGAAAACGCACCGCACAGTATATAAGAAACTGGTGAGCGATTTTTGTAGGAATAAGTTTTCCATTCTTCTTCCAATAACCTGCAAGAATACCCTGGGTCTCGAGTAGCTTCTCCCAAGCAAAAAAACAACACCGTCTACAGAAGAAGTCTTGGAAAATCGAAAAAAAGGATAACTTTCCCAGTATGCAAAACTGGGACTGCGGATAAACCAATAAGAAGACATGATTTGAATGCAGTTCTTCTGGGAGGTCGGTGAAAAAAGGTTTGCTTTATCGAACGCTTGGGAGAGAGAGAGAGAGAGACAGTAGACGCAAAATGGAAGAAAGGAAAAACTGTAACATAATGCCTAACTTTTTCCCTTTTTAAGAAGTTAAAAGAAGAAATGAAGTAGTGCCTGAGGAATGTAAAGTAAAAATCTCGATGGAAAGGAACAAACTTTTGGCTTATTTCATTTTCGTTTTGATTTGTTTCGTTTGAACCATATGAACTAGCGATATTGAATAGGATGCTCGTTGTTGCTTTAAGGAAACAATTGAAAACAAATCTTTAAAAAGTATTCTGAAAAATGATAATGAAACGCCTAAATTGCTGCAATACGAAATACAAACTCTTTGATAGACAAACATTTAAAACGTTTTCAGGAACACATTAAAGTATAACATCCACATTAAGCACCCAGAGCATTCCCCGATATCTCAAACCAGAAGCAAAACTATTGCCTAAAGTGTGATAAAATGATAAGAAAACCTCATCCAAACAAAGTGCGGTAATATAAAAGCCGCTAAACCGGTGTCGAAACCGAATGCCAACCGGTTCTAGTGGAACGGTACAGCAGCACCGTCGGGCTAACGACAATGGAAGGGAAAATTGGCAACAACTTTGATCAGCACCGGATTGTGTGCGTGGATGCCAATTTGCATAAATTTCTGGCACACATTTCAGGGGCCTTCTTCCTTGCATACCTTCAGGCGTTGAGCGACATACTTTCAGCATTAGCCAGCTTTACTACGGTAGCAGGCACACAGACAGGCAAGAGCACTAACTGTGTAGTAAGTAGCAACAGTACGGGCCGCCCCGACAACCGACCTGATCCAACCGAAAGGATTACGAACGTTATTTTAGCGCGCTAGAGCTTCGGTTCGCTAGTCTTTATTGGATCATCACATACGGGACAGAACGGATAAAACCAAGGGAGGGGGCAACCTATGTAGCCAACGCTGGACGAACCTCCGCCGTCTTTGTACGATTGCGTAAAATTTATTGGCCCGTTCAATCGTATCGATTTTGAGCGACATGGAGTGGTGCTGTTTGTTGGTAGACTTTTCCCAAAGCACCCAAACAAATCCTTGGAGAGATGCAGCAACCATTCGGGAGACATTTGTTGATGTCTCGATATCGGTACCATGTTGTCACCGGGCGGGGAAAAGCGATTCGGATCTGCCTCCAAACGGTAGTCGGTTCTTTTAGTGGAAAAATATGATATTTTTATGATCCGCTACTACCGCACATCCTACCAATATCCGTCTTCCCCTAGCCTAGCTCCCCCCAAAACTGGCTGGCACATTCTTCTTCTGCTCGGTGCGCTGATTGGAATCAATCAATCAAAAAATCCCGGAACGTCATATCACCTGTGACGACAGCCACGCGCGTTCGGAAAACGCAAGGTAAAAATATTACTTCCGCACAGTAATGGTGCGAGCGCGCGCCCGTGTGAGCTCCTCCGTAACGTAACGTGTTGCGTTACCGGTGTTGTTTTATCCTGCATGCGTGTACACGTACCTTATCACGCGTGCTTGTCGACCGGTTTGATGTGGCGTTACGATTTTGTACGATTTTATTCCATCCACCGGCGGGTGTATCGCATCTTATTGGTGTCATAAATTGTGCCCCAGAAAACACAGCGAAGAAAATGAAGCGAAATTGTATCAACCGTTACTTCCATCAGGAAAGTGTTGTAAACGTGCAGTAAAATGGTACTTACGGGTAAGTTGGAACGATTTTTCTCGTCCGATTTGATGTAGAGCTTAGTTTAAGCGTGCTCCATCGCACTTAGAGCTAGATTGGATAGGGGAACATGCCGTTTTAAAACATAAAATACGGATAAAACGAAAACGCCTGAATGTATGCAACCGGCATGACAATATAAATATTTTTAGTTTTACGTTGCAGAAAAAAAGTCTTTTCATTTGGACGCTTCACTCGTACGTACATTAGCTCCCCCATTAAATGACCACAGCCTGAACATGCTCAATTATAAACCAAAACCCTTTTCTGATTCCGTACAACCCACAACTAAACTGTGCAATTTTTACACCAACTCTTTTTGGTGCAATTGGTGCGCCACAAAACCCACCTATCGGAAAATCGCTTTCACCCCATACTGTTTGGTGTGGCGATTTTTGTAACCCTCAATCCGAAAGGAAAACAAACAACTTCGATTTCGGGACACCACCCATCTCTTCGTGCCGTGTCTGCTGTCCCCGGTATGCCACCGAGTTTACACTTTTGCGTACACTCTATTCCCTGGTGACCAGAAGGAACACATACCCGCCCGACAGTCCTGTTCGATTTACGTTCTTCGTTTTTTTTTTTTGCGAAAAGCCTTCCTTTCTTCCAGTCCTCATTTTCCTGCACCCTGCGACTATCCACCCTTATCACCCGGAGGGCTGTAAATTTTAATCGAGGAAAAACGAAACCATTTCGTTTCGGAACATAAACCTGAAATTCGAAAACCGGTCGGGAAAACATTCAGCTCTCGTTTCATTCAAACATTCCCTTCTTTTGGGAAGGAAACACCAGCCAGTGCTCCCGCCCGGATTTCGGCGGGGGGGTTAAGGATTATTGAGCTCCGTATCTAACTCACCGGGCTGTAGTGGAACGGTACAGCAGCACCGTCGGGCTAACGACAATGGAAGGGAAAATTGGCAACAACTTTGATCAGCACCGGATTGTGTGCGTGGATGCCAATTTGCATAAATTTCTGGCACACATTTCAGGGGCCTTCTTCCTTGCATACCTTCAGGCGTTGAGCGACATACTTTCAGCATTAGCCAGCTTTACTACGGTAGCAGGCACACAGACAGGCAAGAGCACTAACTGTGTAGCAAGTAGCAACAGTGCGGGCCGCCCCGACAACCGACCTGATCCAACCGAAAGGATTACGAACGTTATTTTAGCGCGCTAGAGCTTCGGTTCGCTAGTCTTTATTGGATCATCACATACGGGACAGAACGGATAAAACCAAGGGAGGGGGCAACCTCTGAAGCCAACGCTGGACGAACCTCCGCCGTCTTTGTACGATTGCGTAAAATTTATTGGCCCGTTCAATCGTATCGATTTTGAGCGACATGGAGTGGTGCTGTTTGTTGGTAGACTTTTCCCAAAGCACCCAAACAAATCCTTGGAGAGATGCAGCAACCATTCGGGAGACATTTGTTGATGTCTCGATATCGGTACCATGTTGTCACCGGGCGGGGAAAAGCGATTCGGATCTGCCTCCAAACGGTAGTCGGTTCTTTTAGTGGAAAAATATGATATTTTTATGATCCGCTACTACCGCACATCCTACCAATATCCGTATTCCCCTAGCCTAGCTCCCCCCAAAACTGGCTGGCACATTCTTCTTCTGCTCGGTGCGCTGATTGGAATCAATCAATCAAAAAATCCCGGAACGTCATATCACCTGTGACGACAGCCACGCGCGTTCGGAAAACGCAAGGTAAAAATATTACTTCCGCACAGTAATGGTGCGAGCGCGCGCCCGTGTGAGCTCCTCCGTAACGTAACGTGTTGCGTTACCGGTGTTGTTTTATCCTGCATGCGTGTACACGTACCTTATCACGCGTGCTTGTCGACCGGTTTGATGTGGCGTTACGATTTTGTACGATTTTATTCCATCCACCGGCGGATGTATCGCATCTTATTGGTGTCATAAATTGTGCCCCAGAAAACACAGCGAAGAAAATGAAGCGAAATTGTATCAACCGTTACTTCCATCAGGAAAGTGTTGTAAACGTGCAGTAAAATGGTACTTACGGGTAAGTTGGAACGATTTTTCTCGTCCGATTTGATGTAGAGCTTAGTTTAAGCGTGCTCCATCGCACTTAGAGCTATATTGGATAGGGGAACATGCCGTTTTAAAACATAAAATACGGATAAAACGAAAACGCCTGAATGTATGCAACCGATATGACAATATAAATATTTTTAGTTTTACGTTGCAGAAAAAAAGTCTTTTCATTTGGACGCTTCACTCGTACGTACATTAGCTCCCCCATTAAATGACCACAGTCTGAACATGCTCAATTATAAACCAAAACCCTTTTCTGGTTCCGTACAACCCACAACTAAACTGTGCAATTTTTACACCAACTCTTTTTGGTGCAATTGGTGCGCCACAAAACCCACCTATCGGAAAATCGCTTTCACCCCATACTGTTTGGTGTGGCGATTTGTGTAACCCTCAATCCGAAAGGAAAACAAACAACTTCGATTTCGGGACACCACCCAACTCTTCCTGCCGTGTCTGCTGTCCCCGGTATGCCACCGAGTTTACACTTTTGCGTACACTCTATTCCCTGGTGACCAGAAGGAACACATACCCGCCCGAAAGTCCTGTTCGATTTACGTTCTTCGATTTTTTTTTGCGAAAAGCCTTCCTTTCTTCCAGTCCCCATTTTCCCGCACCCTAACACTATCCACCCTTATCACCCGGAGGGCTGTAAATTTTAATCGAGGAAAAACGAAACCATTTCGTTTCGGAACATAAACCTGAAATTCGAAAACCGGTCGGGAAAACATTCAGCTCTCGTTTCATTCAAACATTCCCTTCTTTTGGGAAGGAAACACCAGCCAGTGCTCCCGCCCGGATTTCGGCGGGGGGGTTAAGGATTATTGAGCTCCGTATCTAACTCACCGGGCTGGTGGGTACGCTACGGGTGGAATTGGAAACCGATTTTCCTGGACACAAAGTAGCTAAAATAAATAAAAACTTCTCACCTTTCCTGGGTGTGCGCGAACCTCCCTCGTTTTTTTTTTCCTTTCCATCGTAAATCTTGGCCGCTGGGCTGGGTTGGTGGTGAGGATGGTTGGCCAAGTTACCGAAGGAAAAGGAGGAGAAGAAAAAACAGTTCCCAAACAAACGTACCAACACAAACCTGGAACCTCACCTGAGGTGCAAATGTTTCAAAATAGAAACAAAAAACCAAAACGAAACGCAGCTACGCGAGGTAAAAATTATTTTAATCTATCTTCGAGGCAGATTAGGTGTCAGGGGAAATATTTATCACTACCATTAAAATGGGATACTTTTGGTGGAATTCGGTGGAAAAGGGAAGGTTCGCTTTACACACTCGCTGGCTCCGGTGTGCTAGCTTAAACTGGGCATCAGTTTCCCTTCTTCGTCCTGTTGCATTTCGAAGCCGAATTCGATCAATAAATGCCTGTCGGGACTGTGTGGAAAACAAACGACGCCATTTTAAAGTGAATTCTATTTGCTTTTATTTTCAGGTAAGTTAAAGCTCGCTGGATAACTACGCGTGGAAATGGTTCTTGATTCAACATATTTTGGTAAAGTATTTTCTTGAAATGGTTTCATAAATGTACAACGCTCGTGACCACAACTAATGGAGACAAACTATCCTCCGTGTAAACTTGGTTATCTTATGTATCACGAAAAGCCTACTTTAAGGTGCTAGGTAAAATACTTTAAAGTGCAATTGGAATTCACTTTTTTCACATTGACATGATCTGTTTTTTGTATGATTTTTATCATAACGTTTAAACAGTAGCCATGCCATGCCGTCCTGCATGCATAACAAAACGTGTCAGTTGTACAAAAGCAATAAATAAACTTTATAAGATAAGTTTTTCCAGGTAAAAATTATATTTTTCTTGGGATTAGCCTACATTTAGGCGCTATGAAAAATTATTTGGAAGAAACAACTTACATTGTAGTTAAAAACTATTTGTGCTTGTGTTTAGACTACTTTTAGTCGTTGTTAAACGTTTTTTGAGTATTACATAACAATCTGCTTGATTGTTCTTGACAAATGATCAGTTTTACGGGATTATTGCAACAGTTTATAAGCTTAAAACAACTGTACGATATTCGCTCGATTTTTGTAGTTAAGAATCGTATTGTTTTAGGATTTAGTCTACTTTCAGGTGCTGTTAAAAATATTCTGGGAAGTCAAAACTAATATTTTCCTTGCTTATTACGCTCAGATATGAATAAAACTGCTCAAATGTTTAAAATTTGAATTTCGCAGTTCAGAATTATATTTTGTTTGGGGTTAGCCTAGTTTTAGACGCTGAAAAAAAAACTTGTAATTAATATATAATATCCTGCTTCCGTTTTCTGATAAACTAAATCGATCACATTTACGGTACAAAAGCAACGATTGATTAGCACAAAACAGCTGTACAAAATTCTTGTTTAAAAGAACGACTTTCGTAGTTAAAAATTGCATCGTGTTTGGGTAAAGCCTAACTTTAGGTGCAAAACAATATTATTTCTAACGCAAACCGACCATAAAATTGTACATCGCACCACTAACACGTTTAGTGGTTCGATTACGCGTTAGCAAGAATAAAATCACCCTTGTATTTCTTTAACACCATTACACTAAATCATTTCGACCGACCGAAAACAACCAGCGCTCAATGTTTATTGCATTTGTTTTATTGCATTTATCTCCTACTTCCTTCCTTTCATCCACCTCAAGGACATAAATGACTAAATCACTGCCGGGGGAGAGCAAACAAAAAAATTGGAGACCACAACACACCTCACAATAAGGTCACCAAGAAGAATTGGTTTTACGACCGACCAGGAAAAAAAAAACACGGGAATAATCCTCCCAGTCGCATACCGTTTACGATTTAATTAAATTCACTCAAATCATTGCGCTTGCTGGACGTTTGGTGTGCGCCCGGAGGGTGACACTTTACCTTTCCGATACGAACACACCTCTCCTGCTCAGAGGATGGTCATAAAAATCGTTTCGATTTCTTGCGGGATTGCATGCATCATAAACTCCGCGCGAAGAGACCGAAGGTGCGACACATTTTTGGCCCGCCTGTGTTGATGCCTTGTTGAAGGAAGGACATTAAAGGCGACCGGAGTAATGCCTTTCCTGAAAATGGTGGCATTCTTTGGTGTGCTTTGTTTTTCTCAAATCCCAAGTCCCAAACGCTCAGCTGTTGCACTGATATCGCGATCATTGAGAGCTTTGCCGGAGAGCAATCACAAGTTTATGCTTCGCTGAGTATTACGCTTTAGGGGCTTTAGGTTCACGATGTACTAATGGGTAGGAATTGAGTGATAGACTGGTTTGGCGCATTGTTAGGAACGTTGGGGCGAGCAAATCGTACTCGGAGTACGTGGTGAACGTGATTTGCAAATGTCAAAAAATCAATTTTCTCCCACCAAAAACTTCAAACCTGATAACCGAGCAACTCTTGCTGTTTAAATGCTTCTCCACTGTGCAACACAACGCAACTCCCAACTTGTAATTAATATATAATATCCTGCTTCCGTTTTCTGATAAACTAAATCGATCACATTTACGGTACAAAAGCAACGATTGATTAGCACAAAACAGCTGTACAAAATTCTTGTTTAAAAGAACGACTTTCGTAGTTAAAAATTGCATCGTGTTTGGGTAAAGCCTAACTTTAGGTGCAAAACAATATTATTTCTAACGCAAACCGACCATAAAATTGTACATCGCACCACTAACACGTTTAGTGGTTCGATTACGCGTTAGCAAGAATAAAATCACCCTTGTATTTCTTTAACACCATTACACTAAATCATTTCGACCGACAGAAAACAACT
The DNA here is from genome assembly GCA_002091835.1 of Anopheles maculatus. NCBI lineage: Eukaryota > Metazoa > Arthropoda > Insecta > Diptera > Culicidae > Anopheles > Anopheles maculatus. Next base: position 298,082 of record KZ061543.1, on the reverse strand, counting down.
AGCGCTCAATGTTTATTGCATTTGTTTTATTGCATTTATCTCCTACTTCCTTCCTTTCATCCACCTCAAGGACATAAATGACTAAATCACTGCCGGGGGAGAGCAAACAAAAAATGGAGACCACAACACACCTCACAATAAGGTCACCAAGAAGAATTGGTTTTACGACCGACCAGGAAAAAAAAAACACGGGAATAATCCTCCCAGTCGCATACCGTTTACGATTTAATTAAATTCACTCAAATCATTGCGCTTGCTGGACGTTTGGTGTACGCCCCGAGGGTGACACTTTGCCTTTCCGATACGAACACACCTTTCCTGCTCAGAGGATGGTCATAAAAATCGTTTCGATTTCTTGCGGGATTGCATGCATCATAAACTCCGCGCGAAGAGACCGAAGGTGCGACACATTTTTGGCCCGCCTGTGTTGATGCCTTGTTGAAGGAAGGACATTAAAGGCGACCGGAGTAATGCCTTTCCTGAAAATGGTGGCATTCTTTGGTGTGCTTTGTTTTTCTCAAGTCCCAAGTCCCAAACGCTCAGCTGTTGCACTGAGTGGCTGATGTTGCGATCATTGAGAGCTTTGCCGGAGAGCAATCACAAGTTTATGCTTCGCTGAGTATTACGCTTTAGGGGCTTAAGGTTCACGATGTACTAATGGGTAAGAATTGAGTGATAGACTGGTTTGGCGCATTGTTAGAAACGTTGGGGCGAACAAGAAGGACTCAGAGAACGTGGTGAACGTGATTTGCAAATGTCAAAAAATCAATTTTCTCCCACCAAAAACTTCAAACCTGATAACCGAGCAACTCTTGCTGTTTAAATGCTTCTCCACTGTGCAACACAACGCAACTCCCAGCTACCTCTTTCCCGCACAGCCCAACACAGAAAAAACACATTATAAGATCCGACTGGCACCTTCACATAAAAGGGAACAGCCCTGGTGTGACTGGCGCCAGCCAAAGCCGTGAAAGTTTTCATTTTAAACACGCGATAAAATTATGAAACTATAATCATAAACGGACGCCCAACGCTACCACGTTTGGTTGTACCCCGCACGAGACGGTGCTGCTGGCTGCCATTTGGCGGACTGTCCTTTCCAGCACTGTGCACTCCAATTGAAACAACGCTCCACTACGTTGGGGGTGCTAGCCTGCCAGCTGCCCTGTGTATGACGACTGCGTCAAGCTGACGTTTTGTCGATATTAATTTTTAATTCAACTTTTTTACGACTACGTTGTTATTACTGGCTCAAACTGCTGCCATGACAGTTCCGGAAAGCGCCAGAGCTTTAGCGTGAAGCCCACTTCGCTCGGGAGTGTTTATTTGTGCTGCTCTGTCCGCAGGGGGTTTGAGCTAAAGGATAACTCTTCTCTGCTTTCACCGGTGTTGCAATCGTTGGAATGGTAAATTAAGGACAATTTTGTTCCTTGTTTATCTCTCTGTAAGGTTTGCTGTTAGAAAATGGGTAATTAAAATTGATGGAAGAATGATTCATTTAAAACCATTGAGATATTAGAAAGTAAACTAGTTTCCAGATTAAAAATAGCATAAGAAACAACCTGGAATATACAAAAATTTATAAGTAAAAATATTTCATAAAAAAACTTTAAATAAAACCCCAAGTCGTGGCACCATACTGCTCATCAAAAGTTGTCCAATCGCTATCAACTCTGCTTAGCGGTGGCGGAACACGCGTTGCCATTTTCTTTTTTTTCCCCCTACTTCACTCACACTTTTTGAAATTCAATTTCAACGAGCCCACCAGTCTAGGCCGTCGAATGTGCACGAATGTGCCGGAAGCTCGATTGCATGTGAATATGATTTGTATTTAAATTGATTTAGACGCTCCACTTAAAAGCAGGTTGTTTCACATACCTTCTACATGCACACGCCAACCAAAAGCGGGCATAAAAAGGTGGAAATTCGATTTATGAGTAGATTTGGAGCAATATTTTGGTGCAGCAAGGTTGGTCTAATGCTGAAGCTGTCGATTGTTTGCAAGCGACTCATCTACGATTTGTGGCATTTGTTGCGAGGCTTTATACTTTCCCAACATCAAACTTCTCACTTCCATAATATCTTTCGTTAATTGAACAACAAATCTTCACCGAAAAAAAACTATGCCCATTTTCACCCGTAACAAGGGCTCTAGTCATTCTGTACACGATCGCGAACTTAAAGTTTTATGTGCGCGTTGCTCATAAACATCAAGCCCACCGGCCTGTTTGTTCCGATGAAGTTGTTCGACAAAGAGACGCATGTTATAGCGGGCAGAATGAACAACTCGAACGCATCCAGACACCGGAAACCATTTGAAAAAAAACAGCACCACCAATACAAAAGGTACCGGAGAGAGAGAGAGAGAGAGCGAGAGATAGTTTGCCAAAGAAAATGATCAACCGAACAAACCGAGTGTAGCCTTCCGGCGGCCCGAAAATGATGTTGCTGCTGGCTGGGAAAGTAAATAAAAGTTGGAAGTGCTTTATTAATTTCTCTCCCGACGTCAGCTCTCCCACCTTGTCCCGGAAGCGTCGGACTGGTTGTTGCAGTTGGGATGAGCGAAAGAAGCGGATGTTGCTGCCGTCATCGAAGATGATGTCCAACCGTTCCAATCGGGTTCCGAGCCGTTCAATACAAACAACACATCCAGGAACGGTACGGCGATGAGGAGGAACGCTCCCTCGAGGCAAGCAGACGTTTACGATCGATCATTAAAGGAACTTTGTTGATTACGTTTATCAAAACATGTCGTTTAATATTCGATTTCCGAACGATAATAACGCTGGCTTTGGATGTTGCTGCTGCTGAGCAAAGCGCCGGATGATGGCGGTGATTATGATGGAAGGATGGGCGTGGAAATTGGTTGGGTGTAATGTGTGTTTGTGTTTCTTTGTTTTTCCGTATGTTTTTGGAATGGAATGGTTCGAAGTTGCCACGAGGCACCGTGAAAATGAAGCGTGTAGCAATCAATCGATAGTATACGTTTCATTTCTGGGAAGAAAAGTAATATGTGTTGTGTGTTATTTTTATATGATGGTTATGAGGATAAAGATAAGAATTTGTAAAACCTGTTTTAAATACATTTCAAAGTTGATAAGGAATCTGTTGTCGTACGGATTGCATACATTTAGGCAAGTTTTTCAAGAGAGGTTTTTCAAATGATATCTTTAAGGATGGCATGTAGAACTTCATTAAATTAATTATGAATTCTACATAATCTGAAGCTCTTCAGTCAATCTCTCTCAGCTTAATCTGGTGCGAGCTTGAGGTTTTTGGAATAGCTTTCAACATTCCGACTAAAGCTCACCACCGATTATGACGATGGTGACGATGGTTTACCAAGCATAACACCATTCACAAGAGCCATCATCTTGACCATCATTATGGCGCCGCAACGGTGCCAGTACCACACACTCGGACCGACATTGATCCATGCAATAACATCGCCTTGCTGACCGTAGTATTCTGATCCAGTCTGGAAACCCGAAATGAGCATACTGGGTTTAGTTTTTCGATACGATTCCACCAGACCACAAAACCTACCATCCCAAGAAGTTCATGAGCCCGAAACCCGGCTGTGATGCGCTGTACTCCATCGGAAATATCTCATGCAACATTTATTTGATTAGATTTCGAACGGTACCCAACAAAATGATGCCCTCACTTCGATGGGTCGCCCACAGTGGACCTTTTTCGGGTGACAGTTTGGGCGAAGCAGCATCCCAAGAACAGCAGGGTTCGTGTGTGTGCTGTGCACGGTGTGTCACTGGCAGCGTTCGCAGATCAGAATCCTTGGACGATGACGAGTGACCCGAGAGTACACACTGTTGGTGGCTCAATGGCAGAAAATAGGCTTCCGGAATAGACGAGCGACAGAGATAGGTTGCAGTTGGGATAGGACTGTTTCAACTGTTCGTCATCACCCACTGCTGGTGGTTATTTTGATTGGCTTTGCAAATCTGGACGCAGCCCAAAAGAACCAAGAATCGTAAGGCTGGTCGGTGCTTGTCGGTCGGACAGTGGTGGACCAACGTGTCGTGCCCGTTTTTGGCCATTCGGTGCCAAATGATTCGATGCCGATTTATTCAAAAACCTCAACATTCTACAAATTTTCTGCTGTGAGTCTAGGGAGAGTTCTGGAAGGTGTGGGCAGAGCTTCTGATGTTCCAAAATGGAACCATTCTTCGCTTCTAGAATAAAGGTTCACACGGAGCTGGAGCGAGTTCATTGAAATCTCGAGGGTATCATCAGACTTTCGCCTAAAGTTTGCTTAGACAGAGAGACATGTACAACAGAAGATTATTCTAGAATCATTCTTATCGCCCATGGTGTCACTCTGGTGTTAAGCACATTCCGATAGGGTCAGGCACATTCACCTTTCCAATAGTGTCGTCCATTCTTTGATGCTTAAAGTGAGAGTCTTCATCAGCACTGTCTTCAGTTGCTTACAAATATATTGTTAAAGAACTCTACAACAAGAAAATGTTACACTAAACAATTGTCTGTAAAATTTGGTAAACTTTCCAGACGTGTCTATTAAGCAGTACACGGCTGACATGATCCGATAACCGGCACAAAGCCTTCAGTTCAGAAAATGAGCGAAAGATTGCTTTTCCATTACGCTGGTCATAATCTGCTGGTTCCATTGTGTGCCAGCTTCGTTGCATTTTCCCGAGCAAAGCAAACATCAACACTCCTTCGTCTAACCGCTAGGGAAATGAGCTCCCAGTAGAGGAGTCGGCGCACCGACTTTCTGCCTCTATTAGGCTGATTGAACGATGCCACTACCCGATGGTTAGAACGGGCGACAGTGGTCTGTGTTATTCCTTTAAAACTCCCTCCCTAAAATTGATACTGTCCGCCTAAACGTACCAATCGAGTGTCTGTGTTGCTTTGAATCTAGGATAGTCTTTAGGAAGAGTGTTCTCGGTCCGGACAGTCCCAAATAACGCTGATCTGCTTCTTGCCAAAGCACGAGAGAGAAAGAGAAAGAAATTAAACAAAAGCAGTGCGGTTTTACGTGCCGACAAAATACAATGTCCTGTGCCAGGAGTTTTGATCAAGTCTGGTTCATTCTTGGTTGGCGGTCCCATGTCCGGTGATGATGACTATGATGATGATGATGCTGCTGCTGCTGCTCAAGTTGATGAGTAGCCGTTGACGTTATGTTTTTACCCAAACGCCCGACCCGATGGGTTCATTTTCGACATAAAGGGCGAAACACTGCACAACCAAACAACAAACCCGACCCGAACACTCCGTGGTGTCGGGGGTCCAACTCATCGATTCATTTAATTAGATGAATGCCTGCTCCATCCATAATTGGATTACTCAAGATTTAGGAACGACGATGCGAGCAGGGCGCGTTGGGAGGGTATGGAAGATCATCCGATCTACACTACACCAAATTCAAGAGTACCAAAACAATGTAGGTGTGTATCTGTGCTATTGCGAGACTTTTCGAGACGTCCTACCAGACTTAATGCTACCCTTCCCACTGAACGGCCTCTTTTTCGGGATTAAGTTGTACCACTTATCCGGCTACGGATTCCTCGCTGTGCTAGCAGCTAGCATCAGTACCATTTTCGTGTCAACTGGCCCAAAACAACAAGCGCCAAGATACCCTGTATACCCCTTTTTCTCTAGCCAAAACGCTCGCCCGCTTTCAGGGCTAAATGGCCATGTAATTTTAAAAGGTATTAAGAACCGGATCCCTCTGTTCGGTTTGCTACATTTCGGTTGCTTTGTCGTCTGTAGGTACTGGCTTGAAAGCGAAAGCCAGTGGCCGTCCTTCGGGCAGATTTGCTGTCGTCGAGTGGATTTGCTTGTCCGGCCGAGAAGGGCTGAGTCACACACATACACACAGGTGCCATACACATTCTGCTCTCGGCTGAAGTAACGCGCTCCATTGGGTAAAAGTTTTCCGAGTCGACGCCGTAATTAATGTTTCACTTCACGAAATGTTGGTGTGCAAATCGGTTCTCACACCGGTACTGTATGACGCTGTCAACTGGTGTGCCACCTTCCGCCGTGAATTCCCTCGCAGTTTGACAAGGGATCTCTGGCAGTGTGGTGCAGTTTCCGGTGCTCGCTCGCTGCACATCCTTTGCCGGCGTCTAGTCTAATAAAATAATCATTAAATTTTATTTCATCATCGTCTATTTAAATACCGTGCCGGCTTGTCAGCTTTTAACTATTGCCGTTTGTTTACATCGGGTAGGGCCCGGATGCAGATGCATGACTGCCGGCTGACGAGCAGGGTGCCACAAAATGTAATCACAAACAGTTTTGCTAAGTGGTATGTGTGTGTTCTTTCCTGCTTGCCGGGGATCCGGTGACTAAAGCTAGACAGATTAAGCTTTTGAAGCGGAGTTCTTGCTGGTTGTCTAAAGACATTCATATGTCTTGCTGTTCTCGGCTATATTGAGGCGAGTAGTTGGATTGAATTTCTTGATGAGATGTGAAACTTCTTCCAATTGATTGTAAATGTTAAGAGCGGAGAGCTAAGAGAGTAGATTCTATAAGGATATCGCCGATGCCTACCTGTTTAGGTCACTTTGTTATTGGTCCTATTTTGGACGAGCGCTACCGTATTTCCCGCAACAAAATTTCAATTCTAGATTCAATCAACGAATTGATGGTATCGAAGCGTTATTTGTTTTGTAACCAATTTTTTCCCCCTCTTCCTCGGAATGCTTGTAAAAAACATGAAATTCATATCCTTTTGACAACCCACGAAACACACAGACCCCCTTCATCTCGTATCGGCCGGAAACCGGAACCGAAACGACACGTTCTGTCAGTCAACTCAAAACACACACACATTTGGTGTGTCTTCTTTTTGCTCTCTTTTGATCGAAACAAAATCAAAAATCCCTCCCAGAACTCAAGGCTCAAACTCTAAATCATGGAGCATGGGTGTGATGTGTTGAATGGTGTGGTGCAGAAGACAGTTCGGAGCCATTGAACCGGAAGCCGGAAACGAATTCCGACACGCGCAACCAATTCCTGGAAGCCGATGTGCCTCTGTTCGTTCCCAAACCGATTTCGATGGGACACTCGATTGAATCAATCACTATCCGTTTTCCGCCCTGTCATGAATTGATTTTCCATTGGCTACATCGGCAAGAGGGAGAAAATCTTCCTGCTATGCCTTCCTGCTACGTCTGGAGCAGAACTTTGGAAGAGCGAGCGAGTGGGGGTTAGGTGTTTTGCAACGTTTCAATTGAAGCTCTAATGCTCCCGTCACGATCAGGTGCATATCCGGATATTGCAGTTTCTTTGCCGAGGCGAACGAACGCCAACCGAGAATGCAATAAGGCAGAAAATGTTGACCTGACACTTGCACGCGCTCTCCTATCATTCTGTCGATTCGCATGTATTTCCAGCTCGCGCCAGCTACGGCTTCCAAGGATGGACCATCATTCATTATTTGCTTCACGAGGGCTGCCTATCCCATCATGTCCCCATAACCGATAGAAAGGACGCCCTTAACGCCATTAAGGAAAGCAAAAAAGCGACTAGACGCGAAGGTACCCTGAAAGAGGATACGCGCTGATCCCTTGGCCATCCCGAAAACGGTGGGCAGAAGATGAAATTGATGTATCTGTTTACTTTCCGTGGCACAAATTGGTTTCATAAACATAATCGAGTGGGAAAAATAAATTTCCATCGGATTCCTGGCTGCCCCAGCGAGACGGGGCAACTTTCGTGAAGATGATGCGTGCTCGGATCGGATCTCGTTATGACTATTATTTTTCACGCACGCCATACGCTTCACATACTCCACGCGCTCAGATTCTCTCTCTCAGACTCAGTTTTGGGTGATAAGTGACACGAACCCGGTGTGATAAAAAGTAATGTTTATGCTCTACCACTCAACCGTCCGTTAATGGAGGTTTTCGGTATTTTTTTTATCCCCATCTTCATCTGTTGGTTGGGATGCTCCACGGGACGCCCTACGGATCGGATCGGGAAATGTGATATTTTAAGCAGCCATTTTCGGAAGCACGGGCAGTGGTTTTTTGGGGTGGCGTTATTTTGCAGATTGAGCACCGAGCCAAGCGTCTACATCAGGCGCGAGAGTAATCTGAGCGCTGTGTACCAATAATGTGCGACACCTTGATGGGTTTTTTGATATCTTAACGCCTCCATCCTCTGGTGGGAAGATCCAGTTTCCTAAGATCAGCACACGGATGTGCCTGTTGAATGATAAACTCTACACGGTACAGACGGTGTAGGACTTTTTTTTTGTCGTGAGTTTAGCAAAACATGTTTATGAATTTTGTGTTTGGGATGTGTGTTACATTACCGAAGCAATCGAAGGTTTGTGGTAAATGTTATGCTACATAACAGGTGTGTTGTTCAACAAACATGGAAATTAAACGGCATTGATTTTTGTGAGTTTGGAACATTTGGATGAGTTTATAGCAGCACTGATAATTGCGATATGGGAATGATTATAGATATATTAAGATTACAAGTAGGGATAAGATTTATGGCAGTTTATAAGCCGAGCAGTTATTTGTAGTAGACGCTCTTTCACGCAAACAACTCACAAGTGAGCAATTGCAAGATTGGATCTTATCTACATATAGTAGAACCGCTTTCGCCCTATAAAGCCACATCTTATCTTTCAACAAACAGAACTTTATCCAATCGCAGTCATCACCGCTGAGATTGTACCTTGGACTTTCGATAGCTCAGCTGAAGAAGTCCATTAAAGCTTTGGATATTTCAGTGTTTTGGTTGAAAAGGTTAAGAACAATTCTGCTAGGAAATGGAGTCTCTCATAAAGAAGACCTCTCAGAAACAGTATATGGGCAGACGTTATTGAGACCTGAATCTCATAAGTCATAGAACCTTTCCAGTCCCAGCACATAGGCCTCTGAGACATGGGACTCACCTCACCATTGTGCGGCGAATTGGTCTCGCCAGGCTCCGATAGATTCGGCATATCATGTGAATGGCATCGGACGACCCACAGGCTGTACAGCTTTACACATCGGACGAGCGTCTGTATCCTTCCAAGGAACTAGCTTTATTGCATGTCGAGTAGGAAACTCACTCAACCATATTTCTTCAGATATGGTTTCATACCTCAGTTAAGTACAGTAAAGCTGTTGGTAGACTTTAATTTGTGGTGTTCGCCTTCATAAACAAAATATAATTGTAGAACATCACTCTCAACCTGCGATATTAAGGGTTAGCGAGAATACACATCGCACACACCAGGAATCACTTAAGTGATAGTGAAGAGAATGAGTGACCACGCGAGGACACGCATCACTTAGGAACTCACGCATTGCGTGAGTAGTGCGTAGGTGAGAGAGGATGGACATGGATAGCTAGATAACGCGAAAGAGAAATCGGTTATAAAAAGGGATCGTTGAGTTTTAGGAATCTCTCTTAATCGCCTCACCTCGTGTTGTAACAGTGCGGAAATAAAGTGTATTGTGATAAGCAACCTCACAAATTGGTGACCCCGACGTGATCTGAGACGGTGTATCGCAAAAAGTCTCACGAATTGTGCAAGAAAGTGCAAAGTGCTTAGTGCCCAGTGCGTAACTCATGAAGGAAGATTCGGCAACCGTCGATACCAACGCACATCACGCTCCCGCACGTTTCGTGCACCACGCCCCCGCACTTGCTGCACATCACATTTCCGCACGTCTCGTTCCCGTATCTGCTGTCCACCACGTCCACGCTCTACAGCGTTGGATTAGAGCAGAGCACACTTATGGTGTTGGCATTGGATTAAGGAGAGTGCAGCGCGTAGCCGCGCAGACAAGTTCCATCGCAGCCAAGGAACCAGTTGAAGCAACGCACCGGGTAAACGCTTTCGTCAATTTCACGTTCCGGACCATGCGGTTGCCGAAATCGCGAGTGACGTCACCAAACACCGGCCGTTCTCATTGAGCACTCAACGAAACTCAGCGCCAGGGCTCAGAAAGCCATCGAGTGCAACACGGGACAACGCCGGAGCTGAATCGCGATTTTACTCGTAAGAAGGATGACGTGAAGCTGAAATTACGATCTGCAAAGTGAACCACGTGTAACAGCCATCGCGACTGGCCTCGTGTTAGAAAACGTGAAGCAGCCATCGCGATTTACATTGTGAAAAACAACGTGGAGCAGCCACCGTGGATGACGTGTTTGCCGTAGTAGCCGCCATCGTGGATGACGTGTTTGCCGTAGTAGCCGCCATCGTGGATGACGTGTTTGCCGTAGTAGCCGCCATCGTGGATGACGTGTTTGCCGTAGTAGCCGCCATCGTGGATGACGTGTTTGCCGTAGTAGCCGCCATCGTGGATGACGTGTTTGCCGTAGAAGGAGCCATCGTGGATGACGTGTTTCCCGTCGCAGCAAGCATCGCGGAAGACGTAAAATATTTCACCGGATCAGCATCGTGTACGTCTGGAGTTTCTTCGTCGGCGCAGCCATCGAGTAAACTGCCCGAACTACTAAGCTGCAGCCATCATCGAGAACGACGTGTTAAGAACCGCGTGGTAACCGACCACTGACGCCGTACACCAAAATATCGGTGAGCTCGTTCCTTACTTATTCTTTTATTATTACGTTTTTTATCGTAGTTCATTTCATATTCACCCGTGTTCATATTTTTATAAATTGGCATACATTTTTTTTAATCATTTCCTCGGTATACGTTCACATCATATTTTTTTTTTTATCACCATTCATATATTTTGACAAATTTTCAATTCAACTCATTATTAGTAAACATTCTCAATAGAGTTAAGTGCGAAAAAATTTTTTTTAGATAGGGATAATTTTGTGAACCCAAAATGTCAAAGAGTGAGAGTGATGACAAAAATGCAGGTCCTAGTGCAATTCCAGTGCGAACCACGGTGCCGTCACCAGTGACGAGGGTGATGGAGCAGGAGAATCCGCCTTTAGCGATAGAAAGAATCTCAACAAAATTGCCTAATTTTTGGGAAGACGCTCCAAGTGCATGGTTTGTGGCAGCGGAAGCAGAATTTGAAGTGACGAACGTGACAAGGGAACGCTCAAAATATTCCCATGTCCTAAGCGTGCTGCCAAAAAACGTGCTGACCAAGGTAATGGATATAATATCTATGCCATTACCAGGCAATCCGTACTCTCACTTAAAAAGTCAATTGCTCGAAAGACTCAATGTGAGTGAAGAACAACGGATTACACAGCTACTGTATCATGTACAAATGGGCGATCGTAGTCCATCTGATTTTTACAGACACATGGTTCAGCTAGCCGGTGACTCTACAAACCTCACGTCCGAGCTTATTCGTAAGCTTTGGTTATCAAGGTTACCAAAAACGATCGAGGTAGCGCTCATTGCCATTGGCAGCAGGGAAATCAATGAGTTGATCAAAATTGCAGACAGGCTGTGGGAAGCAACCCAAGCCGGAGCGGTTTCTTCAATCGTAGGAGTTTATTCTAGTGAAAGCTCGGGAAGAAACCCATCGAACGAAACTACAATACTGAGACAGGAAATTTCTGAACTGCGTAGCATGTTAAAGAAAATTTCACTTAAAACAGGAAATAATAGAGGACGACAACGAGAAAAATCACCCAGAACACCATCACAGGTGCGAAAACACCCCACGTGCTACTATCATTTTCGCTTTGGCGACCAAGCGCGTAGGTGCCAAAAACCATGCAATTTTATGCAGAAAAAAAACTAATATGCTCAACGGCGGCGGCGGGCAACCCGAGAGCAATATTGGGCTCCTATCGTCTTTTTATTGACGATGAAGAAACCAAATTCACTTTCCTTGTGGATACAGGAGCCGACGTGTCCGTCATACCTTATAATCTTTTTGGCAAAGTAATTAAACAAGCAGAACACTCACTAGTAGCAGCTAATGGTAGTCCTATTGCTACCTACGGAAGCAAGCTGCTACAGTTAAGTCTTGGTCTCAGGAGAGTTTTTTCGCACTGTTTTACTCTTGCTGAAGTAAACCGACCAATAATAGGAGCTGATTTTTTGGTTAAACACGACTTGTGGGTCGACTTAAAAAGAAAAAGGTTGATCGATCATCTTACAGGTCAAGAAACAATCGCAACCGTCCTTTTGGTGGACACTCCTACCCCAAAAAACTGGATGATTGAATCAAGCTTATTTGGAGACATTTTCAAGAAATACCCAACATTAGTAAATCCGCCAGACTACAAAAAACCAGTTAAACATTCGATAGTACATCATATCGAAACGAAAGGTAGCTTGCCATTTGCAAAACCACGCCGTTTGGATCCGAAGAAGCTCAAGATTGCTCAAGCAGAATTTCAACATATGTTGAACCTGGGAATCTGCAGAGTGTCCTCTTCGTCAGCTTCTTCACCATTACATATGGTACCTAAACCAGATTCGGATTGGCGACCGTGTGGCGATTACCGACGCCTGAATGCCATCACAACACCTGATCGTTACCCGATCCCGCACGTGCAGGATTTCACGATGAATTTGGATGGTTGTAAATTCTTTTCGAAGTTGGATATCATACGAGCGTACCACATTATACCTGTTGCCGAGGAAGATATTCATAAAACAGCGATAACTACGCCTTTCGGCTTATTCGAATTTTTAAGGATGCCCTTTGGCCTTAGAAATGCAAGCCAATGCTTTCAACGACTCATGAATAACATTTTTCATGATTTAGAATTTGTATTTGTGTACATAGATGACATTTTGATTGCTAGTCAATCGCGTGAATCCCATTTAGAGCACTTACATATCGTTCTAAAACGTTTAACGGATCACGATATAAAGCTCAAGCCATCCAAATGTATACTGGGAGTAAATCAAATAGAATTCCTGAGCCACACCATTTCGGCGAAGGGAATAACACCATCTCCAGGGAAAATTCAGGCTATTCGTGATTTTCCTTCACCAGCTTCGGTGAAACAGCTGCAAAGGATTTTGGGAATGGTGAATTATTATCACCGTTTCATTCCCAATATCTCAGACAAGCTAAAAGTGCTACACCAGTTGGTAAAAACGCACAACAAAAACAAAAAAGCTGCATTTGAATGGCCTGATGCGTGTGAGCAAGCACTTAACCAAATAAAAAACGAGCTTTCAAACGCCACCATGCTCGTGCATCCCAAAAGTGATGCGAACTACACACTAACAACAGATGCATCTAATAATGCTGTAGGTGCAGTTTTACAACAACAAAGTAAAGGCATTTCGGAACCTCTTGCGTTTTTCTCCAAAATGATGACGCCAACGGAACAGAGGTATTCCACATTCGATAGGGAATTGCTTGCGATTACGCTTGGAATCAAGCACTTCCGGCATTTTCTAGAAGGTAGAATTTTCACGGTTTACACAGATCATAAACCTCTGATCCATGCCTTAAAGTCGAAAACGGAGAAATCCCCAAGACAGTGTCGACAACTAGATTTTATTTCGCAGTTCACAACGGATATAAGATACATTGCTGGCGAGAGCAATGTCGTGGCGGATGCATTATCACGGATAGGAGAAGTCCATTCAATCACAAATCTGAATTACGAAACAATTGCTAAACAACAACAAACAGATGAACAATTGCAAAGACTATTGCAGGATACTAAGACTGACTCCAAATACAAATTGGATAAACTAGTATTAGATAAAAACAATTTGATATTTGAGTCATCAACAGGACAGAACAGGTTGTATGTTCCTCTTACCTTAAGGAAGTGTACTTTCGACAGCCTGCACAACTTGTCTCATCCAGGTATTCGCGCCTCACGCAAGTTATTAGGCGAAAGATTTTTCTGGCCATCAATGAACAAGGACGTGGGTAATTGGACTCGTGCATGTATAGGATGCCAAAAAGCCAAAATTGGTCGGCACACGCGCTCGCCATTAGAAGCAATAGCAATTCCAAAAGGAAGGTTTGAGCATGTGCACATGGACATCGTTGGTCCATTACCACCATCAGAAGAAATGTCCTATTTATTGACAATAGTAGACCGGTTTACTCGTTGGCCGGAATGCTATCCCATGTCTGATATTACAGCAAAAACTGTGGCTCAAACATTCGTCAGAAATTACATCCCAAGGTTTGGTTGTCCTTCGACGATCACAACGGATAGAGGAAGACAGTTCCAGTCAAAACTTTTTGAAGAACTTTCAAAGTTGATTGGAACACATCACATAAAAACGACAGCCTACCACCCTCAATCCAATGGAATGGTTGAAAGGTTCCATAGACACTTAAAAGGGGCATTGAAAGCCTGCGAAGACACTAACCATTGGATCGCTCGATTGCCATTAATTTTACTGGGTATCCGAGTAGCATACAAGGATGCTTTGAAAGGATCCCCAGCGGAAATGGTATATGGAGAAAGTCTGCGACTTCCTTCCGAAGCATTTATACCATCCGCCCCAACAACAATTGAAGATGTACCTGAATTTATAAAAGAATTAAAAAAAGAGCTTAGACACATTAAGCCTGAACCGTCAAACGTTGAATCGTCTAAAACAACGACTTATCTACCAACAAATCTAGAAACATGTAAGAATGTTTTCGTACGTGTAGATAAAGTAAGAACAGGTTTACAAGCACCGTACGAAGGACCTTATGAGGTAGTTCGTCGATGCAGAAAATTTTTCACGGTAAAGATCAACGAAAGAAACGAATCAATTTCGATTGACCGTCTCAAACCTGCTTTCGAATTGGAAGGTTTTTCCAAAATAGGCAAATATTCAAATCACAAAAAATGTGTTCGCTTTGTAGACAAAGAAAATTAACCACACC
>KZ061543.1:266001-281406 GCA_002091835.1 Anopheles maculatus | reverse complement strand
CTGTGGTGTTCGCCTTCATAAACAAAATAGAATTGTAGAACATCACTCTCAACCTGCGACGTTAAGGGTTAGCGAGAATACACATCGCACACACCAGGAATCACTTAAGTGATAGTGAAGAGAATGAGTGACCACGCGAGGACACGCATCACTTAGGAACTCACGCATTGCGTGAGTAGTGAGTAAGTGAGAGAAGATAGCTAGATAACGCGAAAGAGAAATAGGTTATAAAAAGGGATCGTTGAAGTTAGGAATCTCTCTTAATCGCCTCACCTCGTGTTGTAACAGTGCGGAAATAAAGTGTATTGTGATAAGCAACCTCACAAATTGGTGACCCCGACGTGATCTGAGACGGTGTATCGCAAAAAGTCTCACGAATTGTGCAAGAAAGTGCAAAGTGCTTTGTGCCCAGTGCGTAACACATGAAGGAAGATTCGACAACCGTCGATACCAACGCACATCACGCTCCCGCACGTTTCGTGCACCACGCCCCCGCACTTGCTGCACATCACATTTCCGCACGTCTCGTTCCCGCATCTGCTGTCCACCACGTCCACGCTCATCATAGCACTACAGCGTTGGATTAGAGCAGAGCACACTTATGGTGTTGGCATTGGATTAAGGAGAGTGCAGCGCGTAGCCGCGCAGACAAGTTCCATCGCAGCCAAGGAACCAGTTGAAGCAACGCACCGGGTAAACGCTTTCGTCAATTTCACGTTCCGGACCATGCGGTTGCCGAAATCGCGAGTGACGTCACCAAACACCGGCCGTTCTCATTGAGCACTCAACGAAACTCAGCGCCAGGGCTCAGAAAGCCATCGAGTGCAACACGGGACAACGCCGGAGCTGAATCGCGATTTTACTCGTAAGAAGGATGACGTGAAGCTGAAATTACGATCTGCAAAGTGAACCACGTGTAACAGCCATCGCGACTGGCCTCGTGTTAGAAAACGTGAAGCAGCCATCGCGATTTACATTGTGAAGAACAACGTGGAGCAGCCATCGTGGATGACGTGTTTGCCGTAGAAGGAGCCATCGTGGATGACGTGTTTCCCGTCGCAGCAAGCATCGCGGAAGACGTAAAATATTTCACCGGATCAGCATCGTGTACGTCTGGAGTTTCTTCGTCGGCGCAGCCATCGAGTAAACTGCCCGAACTACTAAGCTGCAGCCATCATCGAGAACGACGTGTTAAGAACCGCGTGGTAACCGACCACTGACGCCGTACACCAAAATATCGGTGAGCTCGTTCCTTACTTATTCTTTTATTATTACGTTTTTTATCGTAGTTCATTTCATATTCACCCAAAAATTTTTTGTCAAAAATTGTCAAATTTTTTCTTAAATAAAATTTCTCAAAGTAGTTTCAAAAGGTCGATTATCGAACTCGAACTTATTATGAAACTCAATCGTTGAACTTCTCCAAGCTTCTGATAGTAATGAAAATCCTTGGCATGCAGCTGTGGACATTTAGGGTTGGGTTGATCAAGAAAATCTGTAAGGTCTTGCTATGGAAGCTTTAATGTTAAGTTTCCAGTGCTCAGACTCGTCTTGATCTGTACACCAATATCTCAAAAATGTTCAGCAATTGGTTTAATTACATTTTTTTAGAAATCAATTAATGTTTGAACCACCAAATATTAATTTCTGCGAAAAGGAAACCTGATAACTTTCCGGTTCCTGTAAACTTTCAACATAATCTCTCCAAACATCAAACTCAATTTGTCCTTTGAAGTCCCTCGCCTAGATACAAACACACCGCACGTTCTATGTGCAATTAACTGCCATTATAGTGTTGAATGTTGGTCCCAGCACCCAGAGCTTCAAACGATTTTTCTAACTTCCATTATTTTCTTTCGCCGAATACACTGCCTCTAAATTGATTTCTGCGAATGTTGTTACTTCATGCATCTGTGTCGGGTCGAAAAGAAATCGCTTATCCTTGCCCCGGCATTGAAGCCTTCTGGCGGGTGATGCTCTAAGCCAAACAGCAAACGTTGCATAAACTTACATTTTCTTCGCTCCACCATACTCCGTGCATTTTTTGGGCTGACTTTTCTAATCGCTTTCGCAACACGGCCCCCGTGTGTCAGTTTTTCAGTGCTTCCCCTTTTTGCCATCTCGGGAATCGTTCTACAGTTCGTGCTGAGTCTTGCCGTTTCGTTCGGTCGCCTTTCGCTTCGTTCCCCGTAGCGCAAAGTGTCGTTTTCTCAAGAGTCATGATAAAAGTAAGTTAACGAGATAAGAACGACCGATGCCGGCAAGCATGCAAACAAACAAGCCGGCGACAGGCACAGCCAGGCCGCCCTGCTGTCGTGCGCACCCACGGGATTATTTAAGCGCAAGGGCGGGCAACACCGACACCCCGACTGCTGCTGCTGGATGGTTAGGAAAAGTGCCAAGAAAAACATATTAATCCGATCTCGTTGAAAGTTTGCGAGGCCTCTTGCTGCGCCGAAACTGGGGGCCAACAACGGTTTTTTGGTGTCAGTCTGGCAGAACGGTCTGGCCTGGTGCGCTTCTGGAAGGGTACGTTAGGATATAAGGGAAAGGAAAACACATTTCCATCATGCCATGTGCTCGGTTTGATACTATGCTTGATTTTCCTGCTTCGCGGTTACCGGCACAGGAGAGCGCGCTGTTTAATTACAAGGGTAAGATGGCGGGCTGGTGCGCGGCGGTTGCCGCCATTTTTTCTGTTAATGCCACAGTGGAAGATTTTACATAAACAGCTCCAGAAACAGCAACAGAAGCTTGTCTGGCGCATAAATCAGAACGAGCGTGGCACAAATCAGCAACAACTTGTCGGTGTTTGGCAGCTTTTTTTAAATTATTCCTCGCGCCAAGCAAACAACAGCAAGACTGTTTCGTGCACGTTTCGGTTTGGTTGTTAATGCTTTAATGCGGTAGCTTGCCTTCGCGCAATTTTGAAGCAACACCATCGCCTTACAAACACACCGGCAAACAGCATCGGGAGGCAAAACTTTAGATTAGACATTAATCCTCATTCTACTCATCCTGCTGCTGCTGCTGCTGCCACAAACGTTAGACAACAGAACGAAATTCCAGACAAATAAGAGAAAATAGGGAGAAAAAAAACGTCTGCAAAAGGCAAGAAACTTTACCACCTTCATGTGTGGAAAAGCGTTGCTGGCTTGACGTATAAAAATGAATCCCTTCGGGGTAAGGATAAAGGCACAAACTCCCACGCGCACATCGTGAATTGCACGTTCGTTCGCTAATTGGGAACTAATTGGCTGTGTCAGGGCGCTGGGCGGAAGAAAAGTTTTTGCCCTTCCCATTCGAATCCAACAGGATAGAGCTCAACTCGTGCTGCCAAACTATTTGGTATCGACGAGAAGAAAATGGGTGTTTGATAAGTAGGAAGTGACCCATCACTGTTGGTACAGGGAGCGTGCCGCTTAACGGTGGTGTGATACGGTATGGTGATACGATAATTGTGGAATAAATGGCAATCACGATCGGAGTTGCTGGAATTGATAAGTCTAAAAGAGGAGATAGTTTTCCTGGTAAAATCTATAATTTAGAACATCCACTTGAAATGGAAAGATTATAAGTAGAAAAATGTCCGTATTGTACGGCATTGTTTCACTGATAGCCTATATTAAGGCGTATCAGAAATGTTCCTTACATAAATCGCATGTTATAAAGTCACATAAATTCAGGCGCAAAACAGCTTCTTTAACCAAAACCATCCGTAATGCTAAAAATGTCAAGATTTAAGGAGAAGAAGGTTAAAAAATTAACAAGCAATTAACAACAGTGTTTTTAATTAAAAATCATAACACTTTATAAACAAATTGGCATTTGGCTGGTTGCATGAGTCAATAAAAAAGGTAGGAAATATATCTTAATTCATACAAAAGATAATCTGAAAGGGCGACCCGGCGGTAGATGCGACAGCGGCGCCGGTCTTCACATGGCAGGACCAGGGTTCAAGTCTCATCTGGGCCGTTCCCCCATAGTGAGATTCAGTCCTCCAACTATGCGGTAACAATACGTCTAGTATGTCAGAAATGGCAGGCATGACCGAAGAGGTCGTTAGGCCAAGAAAGAAGATAATCTGAAAGCAGAACTCTTTAATGCCGAAATTACTTCTAAAAATAAAGCATAATATTGTCTATTCAGTAAACACCTTTGTAAATATTTAAACGATCTCTTTTTAACATGTTTTGTATTCAAACAATATTTTAAAATATTGCTTGCCCCTTTTTGCTACAAACGTGTTTAACGCCCGTACGCGTTTTTACTGCATAGCCATATTTATTTCCAGTTTAATTATTTGATTGAATTTAAATGCTATAAAAGCCTTTCACGAAGGTTTCATGATGATATTAAATTTCACTTATTTGCAATTACAAAGCTTGGCATAATAAATCACAACGACAAGAATATCCCATTATGATCTTTTTTAAACTTCAAATAGCATACATTCAGGCGCTTTCATGTAATTTAAATGTGTAGCGATGAAACTAGAGCATGGTAAAATTGAAATACTGATTATTTAGGTGAGATAAACCATTCTTTTTCATTATTTCTTCAACTATCCGATCAAAGAAAACAAAATATTAATAGAATTGCAATTTGCTTTAATTTAAGGCTCTATTTCCCACGCGAAAATAATTCTAATTAGCATCATTTCTGACCCTAATAAACGAATCGCCCTTTCATCAATGATGCGATGCTATTAGCACGAACAACAGCCTTTCTCGTTTTTCTCCCATTCTTTCCCATCCCAAACTTTTACCCAAAACGAAGGCCGGAAACGGAAAACGAAAGATTGCCAAAAATGAGAAAATTATAATTTTCATCATCATCATTAATCTATCCTACTTTGCGTTCGCGTTTCGCGGATTGCCAACCATCTGCTTGCCCTTTTTCCTTGCACTGTTGTCGAAATCCTTCCCTAATGTGAAGAGCTCCGGTAGTACAAATCTGCACCGATTTGTTGCACCGTTTCAAGCTTTCCATCAGCGCTTTCCTGGCACCCAAACTTCACAGCCACAACAAACAGCAACATTCCGTGTGCATAATGTTCCGGCAACCGTAAGCATCACGCAAAAAAACAACTTTCACTGCGTGCAATTTAATGTACGCCCGAATGCTTGCGCCTAGTCTATCAAGCCGAAGCACACAAAGCGAGGTAGAAAGAAAAGGAAACCAGCCGGCCAAACAAAACACCCACAAAACACCCTACAACCAAATCCTACGGGTACGAACAGCACAAAACGCCAAAAATGCGCCCGCCAAATATGCTTAACCTTCACACCCCGTGGTGTGGCGCAAACAACTCCACAAAATCTTCATCTCAAGCTTCCATCAAGCTTTGTTGTGTTCCATTTTGTGCGCCGCGTTTTCCCGGTGGTACCCGCCGCTTCCGGTTCCGTACGCGATAGCCAACCGACCGATGAATTTTTATGCTTGGTAATAATTAATTATTCTCTCTCTCCCACTCTCGACGAATGCACAGCAACTTTAATAATTGTTCTTCTGGTTTATGTTTCCACAAAACTTCTTACGCGCCAAAAGTTTCACTGCATCCGCCTCCAAAAAAACTGAAGGATCGATTGTGTTTGTAACCGGTTCCATTTTGCACCAGCGCTAAAAGTTGAACCGGATGTTATTAAAAGCGTTACAGGCTGGTCGATCTTGTTGCCCTCGGTTAGTGGCGCACGTGTATGAATAATGCATTACTTCTTCAATCCCGTATGGCATTCACGTCCCAAGCGGGCTGTGGCGTGTTCCTAGCAAAAGTGTTTTCAATTTGCTCACTCGTACATTCATCTCTTAGCCGAGCCGTTGATCGTTGAGCCACGAAAAACGCGAATCCCCCACAAGCGTCTCAACGATAAACGAAACAAAATGGATGATCTGCCATTAGTCATTAACTGCAATTCGATCCATCGGTCGGGGAAGGATGTTTTCCGTGAGGCTTTACCCGGCTGCGTCGAGGTTTTAAGAAGGGGGTTTCATTTTCACCAGTGGCGTGCAAAATTTCTTGCAAGTAATGTTGCGCTATTCTAACCGCCAACGGAACAGAAACAAACACCGACGACGACCAGCATAAATCAAACGCAGCCATTTCCGGTTCGGTGCCAAGTATTAGAAGCTTGGAAGTTCTAATTTTTCTTAGAATAGTAGAAACAAACACGCACAGAAAGAAAGAAGGCGAGCGACCAAGAAACAGCCCAAAACAGACCCTAAACTGGCGTGGCCAGTTGTGCGTGAAAACTCTCTCGCTCTCGAATGAAGAATCATCTGATAATCAATCAACCGCACACAATGGCGCAGTTTTTCTTGGGCATCTTTAGACGATACTTTTACACGCCAAGGAAGACTTTCAGTCTCCTCTAAAGGACGCCTCATCTGCATCTCAAATCGATCGGTTAGTTTAATAAATGGACATTTTGCCTACATTCTTTCCATCTTTTTGACTTTGACTTCCCCGCTCAGTTGACACATTATGAGTTGAGCCTTCCCGAAGGTATAATTTCAATCACACTTTGCTTTTCGCTTTTGCGTTCCATTGTCCCCCCGGGTCAAAACGGACCTATTTAAAGCATAAGGCGCACTCTGTTTGTTCCTTTTCCGTTCAGTCTTCAAGTGGATCAAGCCGTTTAGGGATAATCTATTCTGTAGATAACGTCTCGCGCCTGCTCTACCGAACAGAACCACAGCGACGAAGGTGCAAAGTGAAACCGAAACCTCATCACTCATAGTCCACCAGCGAGACTGCGAGAGCTATTTTGTGTCGGTAAGCGTAAGCCACCGCAGGCGAAGCTATAAATCGACCATCTTTAGACGGAGGACCAAATTTGCTGGCGGAATACATTTTTATCTTGTTATCAAACAAATTGCGAATGCGTATTTCTCTTCCAACGCGTTTGTGTGTGTGTGTGTGTGTGTGTTTTCGTTTTCTTTATGCCATCACGGTGCCACACTTAAATGAAAACATTATCTGCAAATTGCGGTGAAATTGATATTAATTTTGCCAAGTCTGGGTGGTTGGTGTGTGTGGCTTCTGGATAGCGTTTTTTTGCCAAATCCTCCTCCCGAACTGCGGCTGCGAGATCCGGCATTTTGGCCGCGTGGGACATTGAGCATTATGCTAATGTGTTTGCATAGATAAATATTCCAAGCGGTGGGATGTGCGGTAGGCAAAATGTGAACAAAATTAAATAAATTTACTCTGTTGTGTGCTGGGATGGGATGCGGCTGGCTAGTCGTTGTGGTTTAAGTGAAATGAATTCAATTAAAATATTTTTTTTGTTTTAAAAATACAATGTAACAAATAATAATTTAATTAGATTACATGATAGATTAATCAATATTAAAAACGGTAACAAAACGCCTCAATTGATGCAATAATAAATTGTTTAAAATAGGTAGCCCCTAAATGTAGGCTTTGGTATAAATATGTGACAGAAAAATCTGTCGATTTCCATGTTCTTTTGAATCTAAATTATTGTAGTGGTATTTGTTTGCTTGGGAGTCACATTTAATATGAAAACAAATTGAAAAAATGTTTTATAATTTCGCATTAGTTCCACCAAATATCGACATTCTACCCAAAGATTTGGGACACGGACAATCAAAATGATATTGTTTTGAAATAAATTTTCATACATAACTTTTAAACCCTTTCTTTATGCAAATCACAGAAATTATTTTGTCGGTTCGAATTCAACAATAAAAGCGCCTAAATGCATGCAATCCGCAAACCTTTCGCAATACTTAGGCTGCCCCTAAATTTAATCTTTCGCTCTTTTTTATAGCATAAATTATAATTTAAATTTTCTCGAATCATCATCTCTATTCCAAGACGAATAAATATATAATAAATAATGGCTTTTGACAGTATTCTTGACCCCCATACCTAAATCAAATGAGTCACTATGCCATAGATAATATTAATACTTCTCAATACTCTTTCGCACTGGAACTATGTAGTTCTCCGTTAATCTGTTTCACACGAAAATCCTCACACGCGTTCGATCGCCACACACACACACACACACACACACACACACACACACACACACACACACACACGAGCGATATCGTTCGCAAAGATGAAGGTTCTCATTCGTTTCTAAATTCCGGCCATAATCCTCCGGTCGTATGCATGACCTGTTAGCATCGTCCCGCGCTCACTAACCCTACTCGTAAAAATTTCTAAATTATTGCCTCTCAACTCAAACCACAAAATCCACTACGCGAAGGTAATCTTATCGCACATACTTTGCAGTGAAGACGGTATAGAGCGAAAAAAAAACGCTTCATCTCAATTTCAACATTCCCCTTTTGAAGACAGCACCACCGCATAACAAGGATATCGCTGTCGTGAAGCGTGTGTTGGCGCGGTTCGATAAAAATTTACGCCACGCACACAGGATAATAAAATCATACAATCCTAATTGTTATCTTCCTAGGGCATTGTGTGTGTTTTTTTGGTCGCACCAAAAAAGCCCGCCGCTCAGATAAAAAGGGTGCTCAGAAATAATAATCCTCTCGGGTTGTGTGAGCGTGCCAAAAATGCTCATTTCAAGCAGCTGAACGAAGGTTGCGTGTGTATTAATAAACATTTGCTTTCATCTCATCGGTTCGGGCAAACGCACCCAGCTATCCTGGGAACAAAAGGGAGAGTAGTTTTGTTTTAGCAGTCGTCCGCCCCGTTATTGTGTGTTTTGTTTATTGTTTTTATTTTCATTATTTTCCACCCTTCCAGTTGTCGGGTTTTTTTCCTGGTGAACATTTGTTGTCCCCGCTTTGAGTCGCACTAGTTCGGAGGATATCCCAAAAAACAAGGATTATTTTTGCGTGGCGAACCCCCGATAGGGCTGGCTGCTGTTCGAGTTTTCAACAGAACGCGCATAACGCCAGGACCACAGCACCGGCGAAGATAATCGAAGGCATTCGAAGTGCGCCACATTCGCACGGTGTGATGCTGGCGGGAAAATGAATAATGCATGGATGAGATGAGAGCCAGCGGCAAATGAAACGATTGACAATACGGTGTGTGTGTGCGCGACCGCCGATAGTGGCAGCACCGAACGCGTCGGATAACATCCAGAGGAAAAACAACAACACGACAACAAGCAGGGAATGAAAAACTGGGAAAAATGAAATAACATTTAATGCGTTTATTCGCACCCAATCTTCGCTTAATGTGAGCAAACACGCACGGCATTGGTTTTGGCCGATTTACGGAAGACGGGACACGCCGACACGACTGCTGGCCTTGAGGAAGACGGCGTCCCGAGGACACAACCACGTCGAGAGCACGTCGCTTTTGATGAGGGATAATAAATTCCGTATTAATGCACCAAATTGACTTCAAAAAAACTCACAGCGCGTTTTTCTCTCCCGAGCTCCAGAGTGATTTTTTCATGAGTAAACAACCTGCTGTGTAGCCTGACGTGGGAAGGCGCAAGCCTGAGTTGAGAAGTTTAATTGCGAATCGTAAAAAGTGGCCACCCTTACAGCGTTTGTCTCTTGGGATGGTTTTATTCCTCTTATGTGAATCATGATTCTGCACGCATCCTTTTAGTGTGTGCACATGAGTGGGTGTGTGTGTGTGAGTCTGTACTATGGAGCAATATAAAAGATGCTTAAAAAGAGGCTATTTGGGTTTTGCGTAAAGTGGAAAAGAGAATCAGCAACAACAAAAAAAGAACGAAGAAGGCGAGGAATGAATAGGCCAGAGCTTAATGGAAGCATAAGGTTTTTATTTTGATTTCATTGCTGTGTCGTTGGCCAGGCTTTTCGTCCATTAATGGCGGAAATGGGATGGATTGGCGTTGGGAAGTTATATTTTGTGAAACCGAGTTTATCTGTGGAAAATTTTATAGATTTTTTTGGTCAACATGAATTTAAAAAATGGATTACTAGTGTATTTCTGCAGAGCCGAAAATTTTTATCTATTTTGTAAAATAAAAGTTCTTGAGTTGATTGAGGTCAAGGTTTTAGTGTGATTTTCTTAAATTGCATACCTTCAGGCATCAAAAACATGTAAAAATATTCCCCAAGCAAATTGGTCTTTCTCTACATATGGAACACCAAATACATTTTCCCCTTGGCGACAAAAGAAAAAATGGGTCAGGACTAACTAACTCCGGCTATTAATATATTACTTACTTACTTATCAGGCGCTACAACCGCTTCGCGGTCTTGGCCTGCTGCAACAATCCTCGATACCGCTCACGGTCTAGCGCCGTCGTCTGCCAATCCAATATCCCGGCCGTTCTGGCGGACGCATCTACGCCATCACTCCATCTCAGTTTGGCCCTACCACGCCTCCTCTGTCCATGTGGACGGCCTAAAAGGACTTTACGGGCTGGGTCGTCCGGTGCCATTCTCATGACATGACCAGCCCACCGGAGCCTGGCGAGCCTAATTCGCTGCACGATGGTAAGATCACCGTACAGCTCATAGAGCTCGTCGTTGTAGCGGCTCCTCCATTGTCCTTCCACACATACGGGGCCAAAAATCCTTCTGAGCATCTTCCTCTCGAACGCGGCTAAGAGGGTTTCGTCAGTTTTCGACAAAGTCCATGTCTCAGAGGCGTATGTGAGTACTGGGACTATAAAGGTTCTGTACAGACCCAGCTTCATCCGTCACGACAGGTATTTTGAGTGGAGAAGTTATAGGAGATATTATAGGAGAAGTTAATATATTAAACAACAAAAAAAACTATTAAAGTAATTACAAAACCTCGAAAGATTTTTTTAAAAAATAGACTAAGAACGCCTTTAAAACTAATGTAAAGAGTAATTGCATACCTTTGGGTCTAACAAACTGTAAGACAAATATACTTGAACTGGAAGAAAATCGAATCTACAGGGATTAAACGAAATCCCTGGATTAGAGGACTAGATGAATAAACAAGATTATTTTATGCTTACAGACTTCAAGGTGTAGCACAGTACGAAGTGCAAGTAGGATCCAGATATGAATATATTAAAGCAAGGAAGTTATATACAGCATACATAGACCTCCTCAGGTTTGAAGTGCCAAAGCAGAAGAAATAGAACACTATTACGACTAAATTTTAAAGTTATTGCATACCTTAAGGCGTCTAATATCTATCTCAATAACCAACGAAAGAGACAATACGGCGTTAAGCCGTAATTATGGAAAAATAAATAACCAACGAAAGTATCGATCACAACTACAACCACGATGTAGCAGACCTCCCAGCTATGAAAAAATTGAGTGCGAATAGCGATTGCATACCTTTAGGCGTCCAAAATCTTAAACTTATATTCATCCCGTTTTTAATATCTGTTAACCAGGTTGTGTATCGTTTTGGTTTCTTCTTAATCCAAAATCTATACGCATGTAATGTGAACCCTTGCTCAGGGTTACATCAAATGTAAAAGCAACAGATCTTTTCCATATGCTTCAAATAACATTGATCACTGTTTGTTTATGTCGCATCATACACACCTTTTCCTAGGTGATAAAATGAGATTTGAGGTATTGTGTGAGTAAAAAATTCATCATCTCATTACGTACCGAACAGAATTCGCAATCACAACGTCTCATTGACGCAAAAAACCTGGTTTTCAATATCCTTCGGAGGAGTACAAGATTCCCTTCTTCTATTTGTCACCCAACGAGACACGAGAACCCAACACCGCATTAAGTTTGCTCACAAATTTCCCATTTTCTAAGAATGAAACGAATTCCAGGGGGGTTCGTTTCCTGCTTTTCCCATTATTCCATTCGTTTTTTTCCCGCTCTTTGGCATATATCGACATTCATTCATTTTCAAACCGAACTGATGCCTACCTTTTAGATTCGACCCAAAGGTTGCCATGGAAGGTTTTTTGCTTTTCTTCTCGTCTGGAACGGTTCCATCCCGTCGGTGTAAAATCTCCGTTTGTCCCAACACACAAAAAAAGAATGAAGTCCCATCAAGGATGGATGACTCCAAGACCTTCCAGGGTGGTGATCCTTTCCTGGGTTTTCTCTCACTCTCCCCGTCGGACAAGGGAAGAATCGTACAAAAATCAAACAGCAACACCCGAAATTCTATATCGCATGGCTGCCACACATAAAGAAAGCAAAACCACCAGCCATAAAAATATGAAACCGCCACGGGCAAATGGCGGAAGGAGGACATCTTTTTGTTCCATATCGAATCGAGCCACCGTCGCACTGTTTCGCTTTTCAGCACCTTGTGTTTGATGTTTTTCGCATGAGAGACTTGTGTCTCCTGCGAAATGATTCGTCTCTTTCTCTTTCTCTCTCTCTCTCTGTGTTTGTATGTGTGATGGATGAAGCAAAAACTGTCCGCAAGGAAAACCGGGACAGCCGGAAAACAGCGTTGCTAGGGATAAAGGGAACACGAAGACGACGACGATTTCTAAACATATAATAAAATTTTCATTTCGTCCTCGATCTACGTGTCGATTCGGCGAAGGCTGACGTTTTTTTTGGGATGGGATGGATGAATGGAGACGCTCGGTTCGCCGACTCAGCCATACCGCTCCCCACCAACCTTCCATTTTCCACCTTTCCAAGCTGTTGCCATCGGTTTTACGGCCTTTGTTGTTGTGTTGTCACATTTGACGGCTGTGGCTCAAACTTTTGTGGGTTTTGGGGACACTTTCACTCGCTCGCATCCCGGGATATCTTTTTCTCTGGAAGCACAGCAGGAAACGCAACACGCGGGCTCTGCGTTTGACGACTTTCTTTCATTCCCGAATCCCTGCTTTTTTTTTTTTGGTATTCATCGTTTGCTTTTATTTATTTGTCGCCTCGCACACGCCTTTGTTGGCCAACCATTACACAGTGGTGTGTTCCTTTGGCGCAGTGCCACCGAGCTGCTTGTTTGCAAAAGGTTTTTTGCTTTTCTTTTTCGCCAGGACAACGGTCTATGTGTGAGACCTTTTTCTTTTCGGCTTTCCCTGCGGGGCATTCCTAACACCCCTTAAAAGCCGAGAACGGTGTTGGATGCAAGCTGTGAAAGGTTGCTTTCTCTCTGTTTTGTTCGCCGTTTTCTTCCGGGTCGCTTCCATCTTCCCAGCGCCCGGGTGCGTCACAAAAGCATCACGCCCACACTTGGAGGCTCGTTTTGGGAGTCATTTTCTTCTTCGGCTTGTGTGGAAATGGGCGACGCGCTGCCTTCCAGTGCAAGGAAGCGCAGAAAACGAGCTTCTATTCACACAAAACATAAAGGTAAAATGGTGCGAGTGCGAAATGGGCAAAATGCTGTATGCTTTCAGGTGGAAAGTGTACCGCTAAAGGTGTCAAGGTGAAGCATAGGATGTCTTTGAATTCAATTCATTATATTTGCTTTTGGTCTTTGGAGAAACGGTTGTGGGCGCGCTGAATGATTTTGGGGGAAAGAAAGAGGTGAATTATGAGATGTAGCAGTGATTTTAAAATAAAGAAAGGGAAAATCCATTATAAAACACATAAAACGTTCATAAAACAACAAAACAAAATATGAAACAAACAAAAATGAACTTCAATTCAACAACTGAAAGATCAGTTGTAAAATGCTCAAAAAAAAAAGATTATTTTTTGATTTATTCAAAGTGAATTTGATCAAATGCATGAAAATGACAAAGAAAAATACAAATGTTATGCGTATTGCATTCTTCAAGGCGTAAATAATAATTTTAAGGCGATCTTTGAACTTATTTGATTATAAAATCTTTTTTTTTCTTTAAAAATACAGATTGTGTCACATTTTGAATAAGATAATTACAAATCAAATAAAATGTCTTAATATTATTCGTTTTCTCCTTCTTCTCTGGCTCTACAACCTCGAAAAGTTTTGGTCAGCGCAATTATGGGCTTTCCTTGGCGTCGTTGCACCCGTATCTGGATAGTCAATCCTGCATATGAGAAGGTGGTCTGTTCAAGATTCGATACCCGGTCCTGCTGTATAAAAATCAGCATTGCTAACGTCTATGGCACCGCATCGAATCCATTGCAATCACTGATCAGTAAATGTGCATCCTGTTAGCCATAAGTCTTATTTATTTATCCTTTTATAAATATTTTTTACTCAATTGAAGAAATGAAGCAAACTGTTAGAATTTAAAAAATTAAATGATACTTAAATTGCCTAATTGAAGGCGCTAAAATAAGCTGTTTTAAAGGGCCTTTTAATATTGAAAAACAGCAAATCAAAACACTTATCATCATATAATAAAACACCAATGCATTTTTAATATCAAAATTAAGTTTAGTAATCCAATAAGGTAGAACGGTGTATACCAATTTAATCAAGATGAGGAATGTGAATTGCATAACTTCAGGCGTAGAGGCAAAACATTTTTAAATGAGTCTTTCTCAACGTATTACTGCAAAGTAAGACAATTTTCATTAAAGATATGACATATTTTGCCATTTCTAGTGAATCTCTCTATTCCAGGAACTCTTCAAAAGTATAGATTCAACAAAACGCATGTCTGATTTGACCTAATTTTCGTTCGCTCCACGATAGTAACCACCCAATCCAACTATCTCATTAGTTCCGTTTGAAGCGTCTCCTTCAAGCCAAAATAAACACAGTTGCTGCGAAAATGAACCAACCGTTCCAAGCATCGAAAGCACTAGGCGCTTGTTGAAAATGTGACCAAAGTTGAAAATAATGCACCGTCAGCCGTACGGGAAGGAAATCACTCAGCAATTTGTTCCACTTGACTCCTGCTGTTGATAGGTGATAGCAAAGGACAGCACAGAGAAAGAGAGAGAGAAAACACATTTCCCTCAGCTGGATGCCGATGGTTTGATGTTGATAACGTACCCGATCATCGGCGCGCAATGTTTTTTCCCCGTCCGAAGCCCCGTCTAGCCGATCGTCATGTACGCGTGCTGACCCATTAGTGTCGGTTCACGTGCCGTCTCCCGCAAGTGCTGACGTGCCACTTGCCCGAAGAAATGCTCAAGGATACTTGCGAGGCAAACAGAGGACCCGTAGAAAGCACACAACAGGAAGAACAGAAAAAAAACCTCAAGCAAAGGACTCGAGAAATCGCGGACAGTCGGGCAGTAGCAGGTGATTTGCATTGACTAATAGCTCCGACGACGGACGCCATTTCTCATGTGTTTTTGTGCCTCTCTGTCTCTCTCTCTCTCGCCTTAATCCTCCAATCGGTCGCGGTTGGATTCCGTATTATCGGTGCTATCTGATTCAATTTTTACTCCGCACCGTGGTTGCTTTGCCCGTTCTGCACACATTCAACCTTCTTTTGCGTGGATCGTCTTGCCGCTCGTTGATGATGACGATGGGATAGAGACAGTCGATTTGTGTCTCTGTGTTTCTCACTTTCCTCCCACCTTCAAAAAGGATCTCACCGAAAGGAAAGTGTTGAATAAATTTGCATACATTTCTCAATCACCAATCGGTCGGTTTTGCAAGCA
>KZ061543.1:236469-260271 GCA_002091835.1 Anopheles maculatus | reverse complement strand
TTCCTGCTACGCTCCTGACAGACAGCCCAGAGAAGGGCATCGTCGTCGATTCGCGGAAACGTCGTAAATTCTGTCAACGGTGTGACGAACACCGATACTGATGAGGGTAGTGATAAACTGTTCCCTCAACTTCAGCTCGCTTTGGACGCCACTACTTCCGCCCGGCGAAGCTGTCTCAAACCCTGTCAGACACTCTTTTCCCCGGGAGACAGCAAATGTGTCTGTTTGGCCGCCCATCCCGGGTGGTTTGAGCGTTTTCCACTCTCCGGATTGATAGCAAACGTCTGGGTTTGTTGTGTTTGGTTAGAAAATTTGCATTTTAATGAAGGCGAAACCCCGTTCCGACGGTCGGCCAGGACGACGACTAGCTTCTGTGTCTCTGTGTGCCTTCTTCTCGTGTCGCTATCATCGCGACAACACTTTAGTTAACAGTTGTGGGACTTTGGACTTATAATTGGAAGCGTCTTGCCGCGACGACGCTGAAGGATCGCTAGTATGTCTCGTGAGTCAACCGTGAACGATTTACACCGTGTTTCAACAGCAGCCGCGGCTGCTTCTTTTGCGGCCATGATACCGGGGAACACGGCAACGCAAATACGAACCATTTTCCGCGGCTCAGCTGGTATCGGGCTATGGGGGGTAAAAACTTGTGAATAATTAAAGACACTCCAGGCAGCAATGATAAGGATGGGGTAGCACAATATCACACTCACTTATTTGGGGGTTGATTTGAGCGAGAAAGGCTTCCCCGTTCCCCCGAGGGACCAACGATATTTGTGCGTAGATCTGCAAGAACGAGCTAAATGGTAGGCTTGATTTATCTCCTGTTTTCTGCTCTGGCCCCCTCCCGAAAACCGGGTTCCAATTACTGGTTTAGGAAAGGTGACAAAACTTAAAAGCGGACGGAATAAAGCTACAAAGTTGAAGCGTGCAACTACCAAGCACACGGTGTCGCAGCAGCTCACTGTCCGAAGGACATCAAATTATTCTGCATCATTAAATTTTCACTCCTTCACCAGGGTACAACGGAACGGAACGTGACGCTTCGCGGTGTTGTTGTCACGGAGCAAAATTTAGGTACCTTGTTTTTGGCTGAAGATTTGGAAAATTTATCAAAATTTGTTTACCACTTCACAGGTGGATAAAGGAGATGGTGAGGCAACTGAACGGGCAAGATGGGGTTTGATGGAGAATCGGTAGGGTTCGGCCAGCTCTGGAGACTGTTGAGATAATCTCGCTGGAGCTGGAGGTTGGAAGGAACAAAAGAGCAGTAATTAGTTTTTGACGAAAGGATGGCGAAAGGTATGCAATTTGCTTTTTTTAAGACACTTTGAATGCAATTACCATGGTGTTTATGTACTAGGAAGGTATTGCAAACTGCTTGCTGCGTCTAACTTTGGGTCCTTCGGCTACAATTTTTATGTCGTTAAATTAAAGTCTTTAATGGTTTCTTACAAGAAAAGTAAATTTAAGAGTCTTTTAGAAAAATAACGCCTGAATGTATGCAATTTATTTATTTATTTCTCCTTCAGTTATCCAGCTGTCGTTAGCCTACATAATAAGATTTTATTATTCAAGTATATTAGTTCAGTATAAAATATTCAGTATATTTTAATAGCTTTCAACAATAAACCGCCTGGCGATATGCAATTATCATCACAAATCGTCTTAAATCTTGAAATCTTCTGCCCAATTAAAGAACCTCATAAGATATTTTAAAACATAACGAAAACAGAAGCAGTTGTCTATCGCTTTATGAAAACAATAAACGTTGATTTTGATACCAATCAACACTTTTAAGTGTTTCCGCTGCAAAAAAAAAACGCACAAAAAACGCAAATACACAAATCTCATCACTCAAAACTTTGTTAACGAAGAGCAGCAGCGGATGCGGATGATTCGCCTTCAAAACAAAACAAGAAATCCTTTTTTTCCTCTCCGTTTTTTTCATCAAACACGTTTACGTTTTGGCCTGTGGCTATTGCCTGTGCGAGAGAACACACACACAAAAAAAAGGAAAACAACCGTAGCTAGTACACGAAGGAGTGTGACAAACAACAATGCAACAACAACAAAAACTGTAAAAA
Source organism: Anopheles maculatus (assembly GCA_002091835.1). Taxonomy (NCBI): domain Eukaryota; kingdom Metazoa; phylum Arthropoda; class Insecta; order Diptera; family Culicidae; genus Anopheles; species Anopheles maculatus. The sequence continues at coordinate 258,184 of KZ061543.1, read as the reverse complement.
CAATATCCACCAAAGACGAATTTTAAAAAGGACTTTGAAAGAAAAGAAGTGAAAAGGGGGAAAAAAGAGGCAAAAGAAACTTCCAGCAAAATAACACCCCCGCCCAAAAACCAAGGACATTTAATTGGATTACGAGTTTTTCGTTTTGTTTCGCTTTTTCGTTGCTTTCTCCACTACGGTTCGAGCCGCTCGATCGATACCCGATGCTCTTGATTCGTGTGTTCTTTTTTTGTTTTGCTTCATCTTGTGAATTTCCAAGAATTCGGTTAAATTTTTTCACCCAAAACCAGCAAAGGTGTTCATTTTTCTTTCGGGTCACGAGGTTTAACGTTTTTTTCCTTACGGTTCGCTTTGCGTCGCCCTGCCGGCAGGTACAAGGGCTGCCACCCTGTGAAGAAGCCCTCGAAGAAAAAGTAACACACAAAGCAGCGAAAGGTATTAAAATGCTTTTCTAGCGCTTTTCCGCATTGTTATCGACAGAGTGAAACGAAGAAGAAAAGAAAAATCGAATGCTCACCATTCGAAAAGTGCGTGGCTTTTTTTTCCTTCGCCCAGTCCCGGAAAGTGGCGCGACCGGATCAAAAGACCATCCATCGTCTCGTACACGTTTTCGTTGCGTGTTTGTTCGTTAGTGTTCGTCTTTTCGGTGGTCAGATGGTGGAGACAGGGTGGGGGAAGGAAAGGACGGGATAGCTACTTCCTTTTTTTTCTTACTTTACTCAACAAACACCTTCAAGAGGTGGAAAATGTACTTCACCCAAGAAGAAGTGATCAGAAACGGTCCAACGGCGGTTCGGACAGTATTGGGTGAAAAAATTGCAAAATGAAAGAAGCTTTTGTATGGGAAACGGGAGACTCTGGGTGGGTGATGGTAAGCTGAGACGCCTCAATTTTGTGCCAAAAAGGTCAATGTAAACAAAATCAAATGACACTTCATTTTTTGCTGTATGTTTTACTCTTCGTTGGTTTGATTTTGTTCGCGTTTAATAACAAAAATTGTTTTAAAGTTTTATATTTCTCACATGGTTTACGCACACAGCGTGTGATTTTTGTCGAAGCTACTAATTCTTAACCATTTTAGAATGTTTGTCCATATAAAAACGCCAGAACATTTTAATATTATAAAACATTGCATAACTTTAGGCGCTTTACAAATATTGATAGGCATTTTTGTTTATTTTTTCAAAGGTTCTATTTAAATTGTTGTTTTCAACTTAATAAACTTTTTGTGATCAGTGCTTTTCGTAGAATAATTGCAATTATCGTCACAACAAAATCGTATTTTTATTATTTATCTCCACTGATACGATTTACATAACTTTAGGCGTTTCATAAAGCATCTTGAAGCATTTCGGCCATAGTTCGGCATCTTCTGTTACGTTTTAGGCTTATGAAATACAATAAATTCAACGACTTCATACCAAAAAATGTATTTCTTTGTTAATAAAATCGCCAAAACGAGCAACACACTTGATTTTTTTAAATCATTTTTTGAATCTTTTTATTCGTACTATCATCTTTCCACCATGAAAACGAATACTCTCTGTGCAAACATTTCCCCGATTTCCATTCCATTTTCTACCTTGTACTCTTGCTATTGTACACACACTCACAACTTTCAATAACATCGCTTGCATAAAGGATAATAATAATATTTTCATAAACAACATCGAAACAACCGTTCAGTCAAGCATTTCGGCGGGCTTGTAACCGTCCCTGTTTACAGTGCTGGAGTGGTGCAGGTAAAAGCAGCGGGTCAAAAACTTCTAAACGACATGCACAAAAAAAACCCTCCTGATGGAGTGATGTACAGAAAAAAAAACGCACCAGAACTCTTCCACAACCACAACTCAATCGAAAAAGAGAATTGGAAGCAACAACCGAAAACAAAAAAAAACTCAACCTCAGTTAGGTTAATGTTAAACACACGAGGAGCGTTTCGAAGTGTGTGTGTGTTTGACGATGGGAAAAATTTCCCAAAAATCAAAAACTCCAGCTTGTTGCCAAAACTTTGATTACTTTTTTTTCGCTCCCTCTCTGTTCTACCCCATTCCCTTCTTCGCTCTCACACTAACCGAAGGTCGATTGTGAAGTTTCTCACCGAACACTTATGCTGCGCCCCAGCCGGCGTTTTGAATGATGATCGTGATGCTGAATGATGGAAAACATTTTTCTCGAAAAACCTCGGCTCGGTTAGATAGAACACGGTTCAATTAGAATACAAACCGTGGACATTAAATCCTCTTTTTTGAGGGAGCATGATTCACATCAAAATAGGGGTGAGTTTTGCGTGTTGCATATAGTACAAACAACCCGGAAAATAAAGTGTTTTCCGCCTTTTTAAACATTCCCAGCCCTGAAAGCGTGAAACGCACAACCTCAACCGTGTGCATCGGTGAAAGCCGTCGCGTTGAATGTTATTGGGTCAATGTTTGTGTTTGTTTACATTTATTTCGTGGCTTTTATTACCTTTTCTAACTCTTCTTTGATTGTTATCAAAATATAGAACAGACTTTATTGATTTTTAGTTCGATTTGTATATTTTCATCCACATCTTAAGCGTCGAGTCACCGCTTCTCGACTTAAAAACACGAAACGATCATAATCAATTGCAAAACCTGTAATAATATTGTTCTAGCATGTATTCGTACGCTTTAAACAACCCTATGCTGCCCGGCAATCGGGGCCCCCTTTACTTGATAAAGTAATAACGTCAAAAACATGAATAAAACGAGCATAAGTAACCTCAACTCGCTTTGGGGTCGTTTACTTCACACGGCAAAATACACACACACACGAGCGCGCCCGAACTCACCTCCATAAGATCCGAATTTGACAAGCTCACTTCACATCGCAGTGCGGTTAAGTTAGTACGCGGTGTACGCGGCGTCAGGACTCGAGACGCGGGTCTTGCCAGTCAGCTAACTATTAACTCAATTTCCCACACTCACCTTTAAATATTCACACCTTACGCCAGCTGCTCTACGCTGGGGCGATTTTCCCAAACCCTCTCCCCCTGTTGCTGGGGAGTTGGGCGAAATACAAACCCCTTTTACCTAACCCGGTCCTTTGGTTTGAGTTGTGCTGAGCTCTGGTCCTGCAAACACCTTACGCCTCACGCTTAAAAACCTTGTTTATGTGGCGGGCAAGTTATTCAAATAAATTTTCCTTTATTATTTCTATCCCACAAACCCAAGCCAAGGGTTAGCTAGCTTTCCGGCACTCGTCGGAACGACATTTGCCGTGCTGCTCCCCCCCGTGAGTTCCCGTTTTATACGGTCGCCAAAATGGCTAAAAGAGCAACGGAGGCAGTAAAAATCGAAAATCGAGTAACCCAACACCTGGGGGATAGTTTTAAGTTTCTCAGGCCGCCCCATAAACGGTGTGCTATAGTGCACACGCCATCGTAAACTGTAAAGCGATGATGTATGCTAGCGTGAAAGCATAGTTTTCCGTTATGCTCCTTGCTGCTCGCTGGCCGCACACACGTTCCGGACGAACTCACCTTAAATGGAAGGAGCGAGTTAGTGTAACTGGAGCCGGCACGAGTCAAGGCGATTGTGGGGATGCTTGGTGTTTTGATGGACAGTGAAGAAACTACTGCTCGGCCAGCTGTTGTGTTGTTTCGTGGTGAATGCATTATTAAGTTCCATCAAATATGTACCTAGAAACACACAGCGGTACACACACATTAACATGGCAAGAAGGAGTAGATTTTACGAGGCTCTTTCGTGTAAGTTCTATAAGCTTAAATCCTTCCCGCCACATTGCAATGCCGTCGAATGTGAATAATTTATAGCTTTGGCAGCATCAAACGCTCACCTTACTTTGTGGCACACGTGAGCAAAACTGTCACGGGGGTTTGATTTTGGGGGAGGCAAAACAAAAACTGCACGCTTTAAATAGAATTCGTTGGAAAAGCAATCAAACTGGAGCAAATTTATCTACATGCAGCGGGTGGATCAGTTTCGAAGAACACTTTTAACACAGTTTGAACCATTCTGTCACAAACAGTGAGTGACAGGCAAAGTAATCTTCTCGATAAAATGCTATGTTTATCTGTTATAAATCATTAGTTTGAATAGTGGAAGTCCCAAACTATTTCGATATATTTTTCATCGAAAAGATAACTAAAATTTCAGGGAAATAACCATAAAAGCTAAATAGAAAGTTTCAAAATGTGAGAGACTTCCAGGAACAAATATTGAGTGTACATTTCCGAAACAATTATGGAAATTGGATTAGCTTTTACACTAATTAATTCTTCGTATCTAGCCATAATACTATTAATTGAAGTGAATAATTCACCTTATTTCATATGCTTGATTTATCATAAGCTAATTAGGATTAGCGATCTAAAAATTTGTATTAAAATCCTTAAAATTATACACCAGATAATTAGATCTCGAAAATTCACATCTAACACACGACTTCGGTATTCTGTTCAGTTTTAGATCAATGGCAGGAACAGGTGCAGACGAATTTTTTTCCAACTTTAAACACAACCAACTTCCAGAATTCCACGTTTTTTTATACGTCAAAACTTGGTATCGAATCTCGTTCAAAAAGTCTTTCTGTACCAAGGACCAACGTTCCATATTTAATTCTAGTCTAGTCTACATGGCCGACAAGACCTTACAGGTCGTTAAGCGCTGAAGAAAAACTTCTAGAATTAAATCCAGAAAGCCAAGAATGGAAGGCGGAGACCACTCGTGCCTGCAGTGACAACAATTGAAATACAATTTTACAATACAGTGAAACAATTTTTGAATATTTTGAACGATGTTTACAATGGCAGTTTCAACTGGGATCGAATTTGGTGTTCATAAGAAGCCTTGTCGACTAAGCTGCCTTATCACTAGATCTCCTGCCTACGCGAACTTGTTGTCCAAGCAGTCTTGAGCACCATGAATTTCCACCGTTCAAGGAAACTCGTCAACCAAGAAAATTTGTTGTCTATTGAGGTATAACCTATCAAAAGAGCTTCGTCCATAAGCCTTCAAAAAGAGCTCAAAATTAAAGAGACCTCATCATCTTAGTAGCATCAACCATGAAGTCTCGCTTGAAGTGTCCTTAGCGTTTATCTAATAAATGTCCCCGAAGACGCCTCGTCTTCTAAAAGACGTTGTAGTTAAAGGTGCCTCATCTATCTCTCGCCCACAGAGTCATCTCCAGTCATTCCAGAGTCATACCTCTCATCTCCCACAGAGACCTTCAATCTAAGATATCAAATCATGGTAGGAATCTTCTTGTATCTTGTGCATAGCCTGTAAGGGTTTCAAGACTACTATAGTATATATTTCAACACAGTTTTTCTTTGTCTATTACTGTATCCAAAAACCTAAATCCCCCTTAAAGTTCCGCACACTCAACAAACCTCAAATACAAATAAAACGAACACAACAAATGGGCGCTCACCCCCGTCTTGCATTCACCGCGCTCAGGGCATTAGTCTTCATCGTGCACTTTATAAAACAAATGGTTGTCGAGGTAATTTATTCGCCTATTGACACTCGTAATCAATCGTTTCGCCACTCGGTCGAAAGGGATCCCGGCGGTACCACCCATTGGAAAAAAACAGGCGAGCTAAAGGACTCATTTCGCCCCAATCCCGTGCTCTCCTTGCGTTTCGCTGCCAAAACCACCAACAAGAAATCGTGATAAGAATTGCTTTCAAGTCACGCTTTCACATTCTTTTCCGGACGCTTGTTTCGGTACCCTGCTTGTTGTCCTTTCTTCCGTGTGCGTACTCCGTGCATAACGAAAAAGAAAGAAACAAGCGAGAAACCATTAATTTTGATTTCAATTTCATTACCTTTCTGCCCCACAGTTCCACACCGGGAAAAAAGGTGCTGAATGCTAAAATTTCGTTCGATTCGCGCGAAATGAATGTAACGTTCGGGGCGGGAAAAATCGTGTCACAAATCGAATCTGTCCCCAAACCCTTTCTGTGCGGTTTTCGTTCTGGCATAGTGAAGGAGAGCAGGGACTTTATACATTTGGCGAAAAGAAAGCATTCATTTGCTTTGAACTGAACCGAGCCAGCAAGCAGCAACATTGATGAAAAGGAACTGTTAGGGAAATTGCTTTTTTCCCCAGCTTGTCCCAGGCAGTACAAAGTACAACCTGGCGAACTTATGAATAATCTTTCATCGCTTTGAACAAATTGGACAAAAGAAATATCGCGTGAAGGCGCGAGCGTCAACAGCAAACGGCAGCAAAAGGGGTTTTCATTCCGGGAAAACTACACACCAAGCCACATTAAGTGGCGACGGTTCATGACCTTTTCCAAATGTCGTTCCCTTGCGGTACGTCTCAGTCAACATTTGAGTAATTCACTTTCTTAACCGCAATTTTTCTTCCTTCTATTTACAGGTAAGTTCTGGCGCTACTCTGAAGCCTTTTCCGAAGAGCCTGTTGTGGAGGGTCTTCCTTACAATACTCGCTCACACACACACACACACACACACACACACACACACAAGGACTTCCGGACGAGCTTTCAACGAATCAACTCATCAGTCAGCCAAGTCCAACCGCTTGTTTTCTTTACCTTCGCCAACTCCAACTCCGACCATTCCTTCCGTAGGTTTCTTGGTGGTGAGTAAGTTTGGGTAACAAATGGTATTTATCAAGTTTTCATCTTGACCTGCTTGCCGCCGCCGTGTGCTTTTTTTTCCTCTGCTTCACTTCACTTCTCTTCCCCGAAGCCCAGCCTTTGCTCGAAACAAAGTGCCCTAGCAGCACTAACCGAATTACAGCCATCGTGTCTCAAGTTTTGCCACGAGCGCGACTAGGCTTCGAGCGATACAACTTTCCCGATCGAGCGCGCAAGATACGCGGGCAACGGCTGCGGAAAATCCTTCCCCTTCGTAAGAAAAGTGAAAGCTGTAAAGAAAAATACGGTAACTAAAGCGCGGCGCGGCTCAAGCTACTCGACCGAAAGGACAGTGTGTTGGATGGAAAATGGAGCAAGAGCAAAAAGGGAAACGCTTCAAACCGAGCGCACCCATTAAAGCGGACCCATTTCCTTGTGCGCCTACTAGCGATGGGGGGAAAAAAAGCCCGCTGGCTTTCAGTGTGCTCCACCGAAGTCGAAGAAAAACTCCACCCAGAGTGAAATGAATATTTATGGCAAATATAATTTATCAATTTGCTTGTAACATTTCACTCTCCCGACGGGCCATCGGCACCGAACTCCAACTATTCTTTCTGTTTTTTTTTCTTCCCTCTTTGTCTTACCGCCCGAGTTTTCCCTTTGGTCTATGCATACAAAGCCAAAAAGGGAAAACCGTTTGTTTACTTTGTACTTTGTGTGTGAGGAAGAAGAGGAAAAAAACGCTACTACAACCAGACGAGCGCTCGGCGTGCTTTTAGTTTCCTCACCTCGCAGCGCTAGCTTGGAAGGAAGCTTTAGTTTTTCTTGCATTTCCATCGATAAGGTGAGTTTTTTTGTGTGTGCTCCGGTCGTTTCCACCTCGCAGAGCGGACGCCCCATTGCAGAGTTCGTGTGGCTTTAATTAATGTCGATACGCGAACGAACGCTACCAGTACGCTACTGTCCTGGTTGGTATTGCTGTTGCAATAGCTATTCTCACCGGGGTAACTGGGTAAAATATTACTTTCGATAATTGATTCTCTTCATTGCCACGCTAATTTGATACGGCGCTTTCACGTGTAGCCGACGTAGTATCTTGTTCACCGCTAACCGAAACTGTTGATGTTACACCAGATGGAAGCTTTGTTCTGTTGTTGAGAGTGAATTGAAGTTGGGAAATACAGAATTACGGTATGCTTAAGATTATACATTGAGTGTTTTTTAAAGTAAACTTTAAATATATAAGTACTGAATGCCAGTATATTGTGGACTCGTCATCTGAACTACTCTAGTGGCAGAATTCATAAAGGAGCATGACGAAATCTACCAATAATTAAAACTATATTCAGCAAGGTAAATTGAGCGGGCTCGTACTCGATCCTTGAAGATCCGATGTCTCCGAAGTCTCCGAAGATCCGAAGTCTGTCATTACTGGTTTCTTTGATTGAATACTTGACCTGCTCGGTCTAGAGCCATCTTCTACTAATCTATTTTACAAGTCGTTCTGGCGGTCGCATCAACGCCATCACTCCATCTCTGTCCATGTGAACGGCCTAAAAGGACTTTACGGGCTGGGTCGTCCGGTGCCATTCTTATGACATGACCAGCCCACCGGAGCCTGGCGAACCTAATTCGCTGCACGATGGTGAGATCACCGTACATTGTAGCGGCTCCTCCATTGGTCTTCCGCGCATACGGGACCAGAAAAATCTTCTGAACATCTTCCTCGCGAAAGCTTCTCTCAAACAGGATTTCGTCAGTTTTGGATAGAGTCCATGTCTCAGAGACGTATGTGAGATCTGGGACCATAAATATTTTATACAGTCTCAGCTTGGTCCGTCGCAACAGATGTTTTAAAGCAAAGGGACTTTTCTAAGACTTTTTTCCCTAAGAATTTTCCTTCTAGCTTCAGCTTCTTCTTCTTTCTTGGCCTAACGACTTCTTAGGTCATGCCTGCCATTTTTTGGCTTACTAGACTTATTGTTACCGCATAGTTGGATAGTCAGTCCTCACTATGGGGGAACGACCCAGATGAGACTTGAACCCCAAGTCCTGGTCCTGCCGTGTGAAGACCGGCGCCGCTGTCGCTTCTACCACCGGGTCGCCCCCTAATGCAGCTATCAATAAGAATTCAATGTCTAAACTAAACACCAACAAATATATAGTCTTGAGAAATTCCGTAGAACAAAGACTTTAAGGACACAAAATCAAAAGTGAAGTGAACACTAGAACCTCCCAAGCTCTTCAGAGTTCCTCCTACTCCGTTATATCCTTATCAAGAATATCAAAACCATGGACTTAATCATTAAGCTGATGCCTTGAACAAATCTTTCGAAAATAATCAACTATGTGCTCCATATAGTCTACAAAGATATAATTGCCTCAACAATTCTCAGACTGTCAATGAAATATTCATGAATTATTCATCCTGAGCTCAAACAGCATCTACAATATGAATTATAAGGTCTAAAATATTGTGCTGAGCTACGTATATTGCGGATGATTGTCGTTCTTTGATAAGAATTGTTTGCTATAAAAATGATCGATATCGTAATTATTGTACTACAAAGACTACTGGGCAAAGACTTAGTTTCATCTCTGAACAGGGTATCACAACTGATTAGGGGATTGTTAGGCTTTGATATGCTAGAGCATATCTTGAGTGTACCTCAAATGGTAAAAATTCAAGATAAATGAACACCATGAGTGTCGTGATCAAAACAAAGAATTAATTAAAAATAAATTCCATACAGTGTTACAAGCCCCAAGTAGATTCTTCTCGAATTGATAAGCAGAAATTCAAAATATAATATAAGCCCCTTCATCAACGATACGGTTCTTCACCATTCCGGTATCATTAATAAGAAGCAATATCTTCATTACGAGGTCATCATAATGCATCCCCCTCGTATTTTTTTCTCACCACACCAAAATAAAAGGAAAACATATTTTACATTCGGCAAAACCACATAATAACGTCCAATAAACACCGGCACCATGCTGTGATTGGCTGTTTCATAAAACATACACGCGCACAGCACCCATCGTTCGCATTTAAAATCGCTCCAAATCCAATATCTGAAAATATGGGTGGGAACGACGAAGCGAAAAAAAAATGTGTGTCCTCCACCCATCAAATATGTTGTTGCTGATAAAATGGTTCCAAGCTATGTATGGGTATGTGAGTTGTTTAAGTTAAAAGCGAACCGAAAGCCAAAAAAAATGAAATCCCAGATGCCAGAAAAATGAGGAAAATATGTGCACACACGGTCACACGCACTCTTACACGGTTCCCAACAACAACAAAAAAGCAGAATCGCTTTATAGCCGTTACCCCGTTATTTACGACACTTTTTAAGGGGGGACGGGGAATCCAGGAATTGCGGGATGCGAGGAAAGTACCGCTGTGACTGTATCAATAAATGCAAAAGCCATACATTTTGTTCGGCCAAAAACTTTCGAGTGGAGCAGCATAGCAGCAGGAAGGATGGCGACAGAATGGGTTTTCGGAAATCGTAGATTCTTCGCTTCATCGTTTTCAATAATGGTGCGCGCCTTAAAGTATGCAACCGGGACGTGGAAAAAGCAGCTTTCGGTACGTGTTCCCGGGTAAATTGGGAATCATCTGGAAAGCCATAAATTTGTGTCGCCCCCCTCCGTTTTCAACTGCGTACGCGAAGAGCAAGATCGAGAGTTTCCCGGGGACAATCGTTGCATTTACTTCCCGCTATAAAACTAACCTTAAAGTTGTCTAAATCTTCCCATTTTCCGGAGCGGGATTTGCAAATGTCAGAAGAAGATAACAAAAGAGGCAGGCGAGGCAGCGTTCACCATTCGTTTGCTTCGCTCCACTTCATTATGATTAGCATGTGAAAAGATGAGCAAACAGGAGTTCCGACGGTGTTCGTATGCAGTGTCCTGGCCACACTTCCAAGGGCCTGCCATTCAAACCGCGACCCGATGATAATACATCACGCGTTCAGCATATTTCATTCGTCGCTTTGCTTGCATTACTCGCTATTCACCGATTCAACCGACCGTGTGTGTGTGTGTGTGAGTGAAGTGAAGAAAGCAGGAAGAAATATCCACCCCCAAACCACCAGAGAACCTCGCCGGGCCATACCAAGGGATAGAGCGAGCGAGGAGGCACGGTCGAGCAACATAATTCATATTTATTCAAATCGCTTCAATTTATGCTATATTTCGAAGCATGAATAGAAATTGCTTTTGTCATCGTTGTGTCACGCTGCACGCCATGGAAAGTATGGGGCCCCGGATGCGTAACGATGCGTGCATAGGAAGTGGAATTTTGTGCCTCACATATGTGCGTGTGCCTGTGTGCGCAGAGTCATCCTGGAGTTGGCTGCCAGAGTTACTACACCGATTTTGATAGATTCTTTTGCTGGTGTTGCAGATTTTTCCGGCTCGCTCTATCTCTTTTCTCAAGTGAGAATGATGGCTTTAAGTAAAGCTGGTTCCCTTTTTTAATGCAAAAGAAGCTTTTCGACCGGGTGGTAACGTTTGCAAGAAGGGAAAACGTTTCCACTCCATTAAATTTATCGGATTTTAAGTGAAATATGTTTCCGATATGGACCGTCGTCTCCGTCGCTTTCGCTTTCGCACGGTACGTTACACTGCGTGGTAATGCTGCAGCGCCAGGCAAACACTGTCCACTGTCATTACCGAATCAGTCAAGCAAAAACCTGTGCCAAACCATTATGCAAACTTGCACACTTGCCAGTCGGGTGAGTACGAAAGCGTCCGCTTCATACGTATTGATCGGCCGTTCCGTTCGCTAATGGAGGGAGTCGCACCGGAAGGATCCGCTTTCAGGCATTTCCTTGCAAGAAGTGCAATGAAGCAATTATTATCCTGCTGTGTGTGAGTGGAGTTTTGCTAATGGAACGATGTAGTCGTATGGGGGGGCAACACATTGTGGAGAGGATTATTTCTTGAAAAAGGAACAGTATTTTCTTACTGATGACATTACTGAGAAGAAAAAAACTTTTTAAAAATAGCCATTTAAAACACAAAAAGCAAATATTGTGCTCTATATTGCATACATTTAGGCGGTTTTTGCAAATTTTTTGCATACTTTTAGGCGATATTATGTGTTTTTATTAGCCATTTCCTTTTTTAAATGTTTTTTTGCGATTAAACAGACATGATCTAAGCAACTTCATGACGCTTTTCGTATTAATTCTTATAAAAGTTATTTAAACTAACTAAAATTCTTTGAAATTTCAATACTGTGCAATGTTGCATTCGTATTACATTCCTTTCTTCAATGTAATCTTTCATCGTGCTAAGCACTCCACTTTCAGGTCAGTAAAGGTGGTAATTATTATTACCATTCGAATCCATTGCCGTACCACTGAAAACCCCACCAAGTCGTACTCGAGCGTATGAAATCAACAACAACAAAAACGGAAACGGAAACGTTTCCTTTTTAACATTCTCGCAATCCCTCCACAATTGTACACCGTTCACCATAAGCGAACCACCCGAACGACTCCAAAACGAAGAAAACAAATACCACTTTTGCAACCAAATACGAGCAAAAGATTGAGAGGGAGAAACTAAAATAAGAACAACACAAGGGAAAAACATTCTAAACCTTTAGGACCACTACCAACTGGCTGGTTGACTGAGTGAGTATTTTGTTTCACCCGTTTCCACACACACACACACACACACATACACGGTAAAAGGACACCTACCAACCCTGTTCCTTATCAGAGATGTGTTGCTGAGTAAAGCGCCATCAGCCCTTGGAAATGGAGAAAAGCAGGCAAAAAGAATACACGTGTAAATATAAAACTGCATAATTTACAAGTGCAATTAAGCTTTGAATGATTTTCCTCCCATTTTCGCTTTCCGATGGTACCTTTCACAAACCTCCCTTCCTTTCCCCTCCCCCAGCTGGTTTCCGCTAGGGTGGAAAAGGAAATGCTTGAGAGAAGGCATGTGCCTTTCAGTGGCAAGCTGGCAAGATCAGACTGAGCCCTGTATGCAATCAACAGCCGAACGACAGCCATGAAACAAGCGTGAAATGAAGTGGAAATGAAACGGAAACGGAATGGCTTTACAAGCGGAGGGGGATGGAGTGTTAGGACTCCCGTCCCAAAACGAGTTTCCACTTTTAGGCTTTAGGTGTGTGAGTGAGTTCAGAAATGTTCATTGAAAGAAGGCGATCTTCCTGCCGTTCTGAACTTGGGTGGAAAATCGTTTCCCTTCTTAGTAAATTGATCCCGGAGCTTACACCAAGATTCATGCTGTCATAAACTGCACGAGATGCAACTCTTTCTGTGTGTGTGTGTGCAGAGTAATAGAATAGAATGCACACGAAGCTGTAATTAAAACAATAATTACTGCATGTCCTTAACTAAATCCATTGTTCTTTACATTGTACAAATCGCTCCATTTTAAAGGAACTGTGAGAAAAAAAACGCCTAAAAGTATGCAATTTAAAGCTTCATAATCCAACTCCTTTAGATAGAAAGAATGCTTTTATGGTTGGCAGTGTACAGTAGTCGTCAAGAAACCTTAACTGTCCACTAAGCAACCCCACCGCAAGAGGCTTAAGTTTACGGAAGATTTAGTCAATTTTCTCCAACCTCTCAAGACGAACGATCCATCATCCATCATCACCAACCTACCCAAAGCTTCGGAACGCCCGGATATAAACCTCCTCAAAGTAACCCAAAACAGAATCACGGTGCTTCAGCCTAGATGAGATGATGAAACCACCGCAAGAAAATGTTGCTATTCGATAGAAATGGAAACCTTCTCTTGCTCGAAGGAAAGAAAGCAAACAAGCACGCAATAGCCGAGGGTTTGACGTCCGTGAGATTGGCTTTACAAAACCCCGAACGGAACATCGTTACACCACGAAAAGGATCCCAAAAAAACGTAGCCAACTTAACCCACTTTGCTGGTGGTGCCGGCCGGTGGTGGTTGCCCACGCCACGCGTTGACCCCTTTTTTCTTGCCGTTGACCGAAGCCCAAAATCAAGTCCAATCCAATGTAAACGATAAATGAATAATTGCATTCTGTGGTAATCCGCTTTATGAAGCAGCCGACGACCGAAACCGGGGGGTTTCCAAATCTTTCCCACAGCACACGGAATGAGATTGTCCAGTCCAGCTGGTAGTCCGAAGTTCCGAAACCACCCCCCGAAAAAGGCAAATCGACGAACGTTCCGTGGGTGAAAGTTTATCAAATCCAGGGTTTCCATTTCCATGCAGAAGCTGCTCTACTGGTCCATGGTTACACGATCCCGGAACAGGGTGCCGCTTTGAAGCTGTGTTTTGGCTTTTGATGATGAAATAAATATGAATTGTATGGTTGCATTCTGATCAAGCTGGCTACCTTCTGAGCAGAACAGTTTCATCCTAAACCTGGTAATACGAAAATGCTATAAAATTATACTGCAACTGTTCCCCAACAAGGCAACAAAAAAAAAAACTTGTGTCCTCTACCAAACTACCCGTACGAGAGTGTCATGAGATTCCTCAATTGGATCGGCAAGTAAGAGACACCGAACAAAAATCCCACGAATCAGGCAGCATTTTACAACTCTGTCCAGAACATCCGCCCGGTTGATGGCGATGGTTGTAACGCAACCACACACCGTAATCCTGGGCTAAATTGTACGATAAATGTCCACCTCAGTAGACCACCAGCAGTAGCAAAACTTTCTGCATTATGCTGCTACATCCGGCTGGTCTCCAAATTGCAGGAAATTAATATTTTGGTTTGAAGTCATCTGCCTCTGTGGTACCGTTGCAATCAAGAATTCCTGGACCCAGGAGGGGGGGAACCTATCTCTACTATCTGTGTGTCACTTTAGCCGGATAGATGCACCTAATCAGGGTGGGGAGACTACACCTGCTTATTACGGGAAGCTTAACCGGCATCTTCGTTTGGTACAAAAAGTTTCATCCGCTTTTCAATCTCGTTTTGTCCAGAGTGCCACATCTATCTCTCCCTGTAAGAGAACACTGATCAGGCAAACGCGCTTATCCCATCTGCAAGCTATCAGTTTTACAGCGAAAGACACCAATTTTGGGGTTTCGGGTTTTTTGACGTTAAGTGCGTCTCGTTCGCTTAACTTATCTATTGGGTAAGCAATTCGCAGAAGTTGACAAGTTTAGGAGCGAACGATCCCACACACACACACACGCACACTTTACGTGACCGCAATGTAGAATCGGAGGAGCACAACGGCTAGCATGAAATAATGATTAATTCTGTTTCTATTCCGGTGACATCGTGTGCGATATCATATTTGGAGGATGTTTTTTTTTTTCTTGTGCTCTTTCTTTCTTCTCCGCTGTTATCATTTTCATCATCTTTTAACTAGTTTGAAGGTCTTTTTTTTACGATCCATACAATCATAAATGGATAGCGAAAAGGAAACTCACACACAGAAGCAATCCCAATCAGTAGACCATAAAATCCTTCCGTTTTTTTTTTTCGAGAAACGTAACGTCCCCGTCCGTCGTTAAGACCCTGGCGGCGTCCCGCTCCGTCGGTACTGAACGGTTCGTTAATTCAGCAAAATGGCTTTCGCCTTCGTGCTATTTATTCTTCAAGACGATAAACACGTTCTAAAGCCTGCGCGAGCCCGATTTTAAGCAGGGAGTCAGGTCGGTTGGTGCGGTTATTTTTTATGGTTAGGAGTGTCGTTTTATTAAATCCATGCAGCGTAATAAAATTGAAATGGTGTAAAGGGACCTTTTTTTTATTTTTCTAATAGAAAAAAAAGTTTCAAAAATCTTTTGTGTGATAGTTTATAAGCTGATATTTAAGGAAAGATAGAAAAAAGATGTTGTAGTTTTTAAGTTTCCAATATAAACTCAATTAGCCAAAAGGAAACCTTAGGAGAGAATTTACGCCTAAATTTAGGCAATATACTTTTGAATTTGTTAGTACAGCAAACCACCACATACGTTACAGGGATTTACCAGAATAACAATTTCGACGTTAATTCAGCCGAGCCGAAGTCGAGCTCCAAGTATATTCAAGCATCGAGTAAGTTCTAGAAATTTTAGCACGAATTAAACGGCTATAACTTCTTTAATTTTTACGATACATGCCATTTGTCCTAGACTTTATAGGGATCACGATTAGAGGACCAATCATAGACATCTTTCGGGTGATGAATTTGGTAATGATGCGTATGTCTGTGTCTTTCTGAAAATATTGACAAAACACTACACTGTACTACCAAAATGCATGCAAATTAGCAAGAAAAACATCGAACCTACTCGGATTGTAAGTTGGGTAGAAACCGTAGAAGGTAGCTGACGCCTAAATGTAGACAACGACTATATTAGTACTGCAAGGAGCGAATAAATCAGCAACACTACAAATGGATGAAATGGGATAAACAAACTAGGATGCTTTAGCCAAAACAGAATTCATATTCTCTGTCTATAATTGTTGGAAAAAACCGAAAAAACAATATAAAGTTAAACACATACATTAAACTTGAAATATCTCGAACAGTTCTTAAAGCAACTTGCAATCCATTCTATCATTTTCAACTGTTTCAACAACATATGATGAATCGCCATCCTATCAAAAGTGGTGGCATATCCCACAAAACCTTCATTCTAAAGCAACTAACGACGACCCACAATCCAAAAGCCAAAAACACTAAACGGCAACAAATCACGGCAAATCATTCCCATTCAAGCGGACTCTGGTTGTGTGAGCGTGTGTACAAACGTGGAATGAGTTTTCTTTCGCTTTTAAGCGTCCGCCCAACTATAAAGCTTCTCCATTCTAGGACGAATCTTCGTTTTCGGGAACAGAACTCTTGACTTCTACTCTCGTTGGAGCATACTTTTTAAACGATTTTCCCTCCGGGAGGTTATGCTGCTTCGTGACTCTCGAGAGTGGCATGTGTGGGAACGAATGTTTGCTACTGAAAAGCACGAAGCCGGTTTATCCTGCTCGCACAAAGAAGGATAGTTTGAGTTTGTATAGTTTTAAGAAGAGCATTGAATTGGGGAAGGAATGCTTGTTTTTGAAAGTGCATTCGTTTTGATGAAATGATGCGGATGTGTGGGAGAGCTTTTCTTTATTCACAACGATCGCTTTATGAATGTTAAAACAGTTTGTGCGAAAGATCCCATTTGAATTTTTGTGAAAGAAAGTATCAACTGAGCCTAGCAGTATCTTCAATATAAAGCCCAACGATAAGAACGTCTTTAGCCACTTGTACCAAGAATTGATCCATATCAATCGGACGAAGCATTTCATCCGGAACTAAACGAGCTCACACCACCGTCCGGCTCACAGTGTCACAAACACGGCCATTAGCTTGTTTCGCAATATGTTCGAAGCAACAGTCAAACAAACTCGTTTGAAATTGATCGAAATGGCGCTACAATGATACGTAGCGGTTTACTCATCCATGTCCCCAAAAAAAACAAAGCCAAAAACCTTGGCCAAACCCGAAGGAGGGTGTTTGAGTTCCTGTTTTTTTTTTCGCCAAAAAAAAATCAATAACAAATAGACCTTTGCAGAAACCATCCGAATGCCAGTGCTAAACCCTCATCTCCAGTAGAGCAACAGGACAGCAGTCAATTCAATCGATCGGAACAGAGCATTCCATCCCGAGCAGCAGGGTCAGGATTTCGCCGCACAGAAACAATAAAACCCATGCACCCATCTTCCAGAACTTCCTGGCATCGATAAAAATTGGACATCCTAATACTCCGGCTGAAGGCCCGCCGGCGGCCATCGATGGTTGGGCATCGCGAGCAAACAAAGCGTCGGGTTTTCGGATGGATGGATGGATGGATGTGGGTACGGAAAATAAAATCGTGGGCAGAGTTTTTCTCGTTTACTCGCCTCCGGGCATCCGGGGCCAGTGGGAGGCCATCCTTCCGCTTTAGGAGCTGGAATCGGGTTTTTATTGAAATTGGCAAACCAGATGCTTGTTGACGGACCGGATGCCTTGGAAGTAAATGGTGAAAGTTAAATAAGCCTAGTTTTATCACATCTCAAATCGATCGAACAATAAACGGGATCATCTTGCCCGGGATTCCCGGGTTTAACCCGCACGAACGATTTGCAGAACGATTAAATTTTACGCGAACCGAATCACTCTTTCGCACAATACGTACTGTGAGGAAAAACTTTTCAAAATCGCGTCTGAATCGCAACTACGGCGCAAGTAACAGTTAAGCTTTCTTATCGTCGGGCAAGTTTTTTTCCCCTAAATGCGTAGCGTGCGTTTTCCACGCGAAAAAGTTTTTAAACCTGTCAAAAGACTTCTTCACAAATAAGAGTCCTTGGTGCACGAAACGAAAAGCATCCCGAGACTCGAGAAATGCATCCAGCTGTGCGAAAAACGGCGTTCCATTTTGAGGACGCTACACATGTGTGGATAGAAATGGTTGCCATTGTAAAGATTTCCGTGCAAAATCCATCCGAACGATTCGAACGCGCACATCCTTTTAGGCGGTGAACGATAGGAAGATAAAAATCAAAGATTGCACCAAAATCACCTGCATCCTGACGAACCACAACAGCAGCGCTTTCCCATTCCAGATGTCGGGGAAAAAAAGCGCCACATTCCCTCCTGAGCTGCCTCCTGAGAAGAGATTGTTGAGATAGTTTTTCCCACAAACGTATTTTTCCCGTGTTATCGAATTCACGGTGGTGGATGCGACTGATGCAACTGAGCACAGCAGCAACAGCAAAAAAAAACCCACTCCCAGACGGGCATATGAATATCTTTAATCCGTTGCAAAATACGTGAAGCGTACCGACAAAATCGTCCATGCTGTTGAGAGAAGAAAAAAAAAATACCCACCGATTCATCCATATTTTCCGCGGCGCGCGAGCGAAAACGGACGTTCTCGGGAGGAAAAGTTTAACTCCAAATATTTCAACCGTGCAACCGGATGTTTCGCCCGAGTTTCTTACTGCCGAAAGGGAAACGCATTTGTGGTAAAGGGGGGGGGGGGGTTCAGGAAATTTGTACCCACATTCCACGATGCGTTTTCCACGGCGACAGTTTTTCACTTTGCACGCAAGCAGTGGTAAAGAAAGGGAAAAAATTTTAAAAATCGGTTCGGAAAATCTTTTCACAATTGATGTGCAGCAGTCAAGATGCACCACCTGAAAGAAATCTCAAGGAAGCAACAAAAAAAGGAGTCTCTCTCTCGTTCTCTCACACACACAGCCACAGAAAAGCGAACCAACTCGGTGGAATGCAACATGAAGTGAAAAGCCACTTGGCGAAGAAGAAAGAAACTATTTTTCCCCCACCACGGGAAACTTCTTGAGCGAAAACTAACCGGTGCGCTGCTACCGGGAACTGTTACGTTGCAGTAACTCGGGAGGAAAAACCGCTCCCCTCCCTTCCCTTCACTACCCCGTTTCCTTTCAGAGACAAAGCCAAGTGAGACGAACTTTGGATGCTCGAATCGCGGACTTGGAAGCTTTAGACTGCGAAGAGTTAAACACAAGCAAACGAAACAGGAAAGAGACCCGTTTTCGCACGCAAACTGACGAGATCGTGGATCATAAGAGGAAGGATTTTGTTTTTGTTCGGCTACTCACATTGCTACGTACCGGCGTAGAAAGGAAAACACGGAAATGAACTTTTTCCGCATAAGCTCTTCGTTTTGTAAGTGTGTTTAAGATTTTGCCACGACAGCCCCGGCAAACCCGGAAAAACATTCGCGACAACTCGAGACGCGGAAAAAATCGAAGCAAAATGAGTGAAGTACATGTGGTGTGGGTAATAGATAGGAAAAGGGACGGCCAACTGGTGTACTGCTCATTGAATTGTGTAGATTTCCTCTTCACTAACGTTTGATTTTTCTTGAGAATAGCTTAAAGTTTTTAAGAATACTTTGGATTGTTCCTTCGAATAGCTCGAACTTCAAGAAAACTATTAACCGACAAGATTCTTTAAAGCGATCTTGCTCCGAAAATGGTTCGGGCGATTGGCTATTAAGAGACTGACAATTGGATGCACCTTGAGGGAATACCAACGTACTAGATTTTCCCACACACAAAAAAAACACGCACAAACGCTAACGCGCTCACTAACCCGCAGCGAGAGGAGCATTAACTTTGTTGAGCGTAAAATGAACCCAGGTAAGAGCCGGGGTAAGAGATAACGAACCTGTTGAATCAGCTTTGAACCTGATGCGCTTTGAAGCGAACCGAAACCATCGATCGAGAATTCAGCTCGACCCGTTAAAGCCAGCCAGCAGTTGCACAACAGCCAGGAACGCAAAGACCCTCATAGCCTCCGGGTGCTCAATAATAGCACAAACGATGCTAGAATACGGATCCAATGTTTTCACCAGCTCTTGCGCTGCTGCTTCCTCCGTGTTTTTTTTTGTTTTGCTGTTCCACCGTCTATAAGTAGCTCTCCATTTAATGTGATTTTTGTAGAACAGGATGTATCGCGTTGTATGTGTCCACGGCGAACTGCGAGAACATGCTGCTCTTCAAGGTGAATCAGATTATGCCGCTTAACGTACGGCACACGAAACAAGTCTTTTAATAAGCTCCTATGCCTCGTTAACCTAGATATCCGTGACGTTCGCTTGCTGGTTTTTGGAAGCTTCTGGTTCTCACCACTGCTTCAAATGTTAAAGTACAGCTGCTTGGTTTATATAATTTAATATCTTCGCCGTCACGAATGCTTTGCGTATTCAAATCTGCGAAAAATCGTTCCAACGTAAGATGCGAGATTTGACGTTGACGTTGATGATGATGCTGTAATCAATTTATTGATTTTTTGTTCATGTTTTCCATTATTTGATTGGCATGCTTCTGATATCGTGTTTACAGGGAAGATAATACATTTTAACAAGAAAATTGGCTCTATTGTAAGTCGGGTTGGGTTTTTGGTTACTGCAAATACATGCAAAAATACACTACCAATATTAAAGCGCCTAAAACTATGCAATTCTCATACCTACTTCACCATTTACATAGTATTAAAAGTGAAACAAAACATTTCGTTAAGCACATTTGAATAGGTTTAATTTGAGTATTTTTGTCAACTAAAAAGCTTCAAACATGTCGCGCTCGAATTAAAGCGCCTGTATTTATGTAATTCACACGACAAAATAAACTAAGAATAATGTAATGAATTTAAATTATCCGGAACTGGTATTGAAAATTTGTTTTTATTTGAGAATTTGTCTGAAAAAAAGGATATTAAATGTAGTACAACAAAAAAAATTACGTCAAAAATTAGGTAATTTCTACGACAACAGCATTATAATAAAATGAGCGTATACAGCTCTAATGAAAAAATAATTTTTGGTCATAAATAGAGATAATTTTATCCAAAGAAACACACTTTAAAAATAATTTAAGATGTCTAAAACTATGCAAGCGAAAATAAAAAAAAAATATAAATAGAAAACTATTACAGTAACATTAACACAATTTTCTTACAATGTTTATAAAATTTTGTTTTCTTTTTTAACAGTAACTGTTTCTATCAACCATATTAAAGGTCCCAATACAATCTTTTTCTTAATTTAAAGCGCCCACAGTTATGCAATTCACACGACAAAATTGTCTTTTCAAAGCCTTCCTGCCGGGAGACATAGTATTTCCTAGCGTCCATTAAAGTGGTTTGTACTTCTCGCTTTTCCGTAAGCTTTTGCTTGTTTCTACAATTTTGTATACCACCACAATCACTGTTTTGGTCCCGAAAAAAGCAAAAAAAAAAAGGCCAAACCCCAAACAACATTTGCAACTAAAACGACACACTCCCGAAACGCGTCATTGTGATCGGAAAAAAAGAAGTGGTCGGCAGAAGCACAAGATGCCTGCGCCTAGAAAAATGGCCCTTACCGGAGAGCCGTTCCTTCCCGTTCCCATCCTTTCTTTCTCTGTCCGTTGTCATCGTGCTCGCATAATGGCGGATAAGTGGCACTTTGCTTTTTTCCTTTAAAAAAGGAAAGAGGAATCAACCCGCTTGAAATGCCCGGTACGCTTCCGATTCTGTTTTACTTGCGCTTCCGGATCCGTGTTCACACCGTCGCGTCGGGAGGCGATTCGGGCGGCCAAGGACGGATATATCTCTCTTGAGTGCGGCGCTTCGAAGGACAGAACAG